>NDXB01013046.1:29971-55120 GCA_002631895.1 Agapornis roseicollis | reverse complement strand
CAAAAAAAAAAAAAAAAAAAACCCAAAAAAAAACAAAGAACAAACCAAACCAAAGCAAACTGCAAACTAGAAAAATGCAGGTGAGGATTAACTTATGGGGGAACACTTAAAGGTCCCGAAGGTTGTGATGAGGAAATATCATTAAGCCTCTGTTCTCTGAAATTAAAGGAAGTTGTAAACACAATGACAAAGAAGGTGACCAAAGTGACTGTGGCATCTGAGTGTGTGCTATACTCTGTTCAGAAGTGGACAAGCCTTCTGCAATATTATCCAAAGCAGAATAAAGGAAACAACTGCTGACAAATAAGGGAAGCACAGACTCTATTTCAAAAAGGAATATTGGTACTTCAACCACAGTTCCTTAAGTTACTGCCTGTGGGTTAATTTTCATGCTGGAAACAGTAAACCACAGAATAATTTTAATTTCTGTATCTCAGCCAGAAGAAAACACACACACACACATTCTCCACTCAAGCAGGCAAGACAAATGAATCAGGGTGAAATAAATATAAAACTAGTTTAGCCAACATTCCACTGAATTTAGTAAAAAGCTCTGTAACAACCTTACTAGTAACTGTCTTTAGTTTTTCTTTTTGCCTAAAAGGCTGGGTATTCTTTGCATTAACAAAAGAGTGACAAACCCTGGAACAGAGTGTCAAATGGGAAAGAACATCAGAAAATGTACCTCATTCAGCTTATAGGTGTAAAGACAGTATTTAGGCAACCACGATCTCAATACATTTGGGAATATCTTAGGTGTTACGGTATGCCATTGTAACAAAGTACCCCATTAAGGGTTTATGTAAGATTTTATGTAAAGAAATAGAAGTCATGTCCAATGTAGATTTCAGCAAGAGTAGAAATCAATATCAGTTACTTGCCAGTTCTGGTTTGAATTGTTGCTGACTTCACTGAGACAAAAAGCATAGTTGAGTACAGACCAGGCATTGCTATAAACCTTTGATTGTGCTGGGAACACAGCATAATAAACTGACACAAGAAGGTTTTCAGCTCTGAAAAAAAGATAGGAGAACCAGTACCATAACAATTAAACTCATTTTCTCAGAAAGGAGAAAGGTTCAGGAAGAATTTTGGTTTTCATGCCTTCCAGGTAATATGTTTTTAGTTGAAAATGAAGCAACTGCATTCACCAACAAGACTTTGTTGCTGAAACAGGCAACTCAAAGGCCTTCCACTGTAACTGGTTCCACCTTTGCTTAGAAGAAAATACAGGAAAAAATAAAAAGTTATATCATAAAAAAAGAGATATAAAAAAGCCTGGAAGTTTGTCTTGTGGCTATCAGGCCAAGTCTGTGGAGTGGTTTGCAGTAGGGTGTCTTAGCTCAGAAATAGCTTCAACCAAATATGATGCTACTGTTTCCAGATCCAGACTGGCTCTACTTAGTCAACTCATTCAACTCCTCAGTATTTCTAGTTCAAAGGTTAATGATACTGCCAGTATGAGTTGAGCTCTGTCTGCATCTGCTGGTGTAGTTGTGGTTGTGTACCCACTTTGATCCTTGTGGCTTGTGTTTCCTATTGGCTCAATCTAGGCCTTCAAAGGTGTGCAGACAGTAGAAAACATCAACTACAAGGTCTTAGTCTAAATCTAGAGGACTAAATGCCATTGAAAGTAAATTCCTTAGAAAATATCAGGTATTAAATTACAACACATTTCAAAAGAATTCAGCAGTGTCTTAGCTACAAGAGAAACTGAAATTTCTTAGACATGTTAAGAAGGAAGCCTGAGGCACAATTCAGTTGTCCAAACATTGGCCCCCAGTCATCATACAGGCCAAGTGGAATTCCTCCTGGAAAATGGCCATTGCTCCTGAGAGGCCTAGGTGTGCTGGACCTATGCCATCCCTGGGTGGATGAATTGCGTGTTCCAGGTTACTAGAGGTGGGATTGGACACCTATGTTTGGCAACCAAATTGAGTCCTGTGTGTGGGCCAAAATGAGGGGTTGCTAAAGGGACATGAAGAAGTATCTGACTAAAAGATTCCTCTCTTCTGCAGAGATCAAGGGAGAAATCATAGAATCACAGAATGGTTTTTGTTGGAAAGCGCCTGAAGATCATCCCGTTCCAACCCCTTCCCATGGGCAGGAACACCTTCCACTAGACCAGGTTTCTCAGGGCCCTGTCTGACTTGGCCTTGAACACTGCCAAGGATGGAGCATCCACAACTTCCTTAGGCAACCTGTTCCAGTGCCTCACCCCTCTCACAGTAAAGAACTTCTTCCTTATGTCTAACCTAAATCTCCCCTGTCAAAGTTCGAACTCATTACCCTTCATCTTATCACTACAGTCCCTGATGAAGAGTCCTTCTCCGGCATCCTTATAGGCCCATGTTCCACAGGATGTCCTACAATTCCATGTCCTATTTATACTGAGGACACCAGAACTGCACACTATACTCCAAGTAAGGTCTCACAAGAGCAGAGTAGAGGGGCAGGATCACCTCCTTGGACCTGCTGGTCACGCTTCTTTTGATGCAGCCCAGGATACGGTTGCTTTCTGGGCTGCAAGCGCACACTGAAGCTGGCTCATGTTAATTTTCTCATTGACCATCACCCCTGAGTCCTACTCCACAGAACTGCTCTCATATCATAGGTCTTCAAGGAGCACTCCATCCTGGACAGGCAGGGCTGGTGAAGCCTTACCATGCCCTCAGTGGCATGTGGTCAGTGAGAAGTAGACTGGTTCAGAAAGGAAAATGGTTTTTATTTCAAAAATATTCATCTCTTCATCTGTTGATTTTTGAAAGAGCTTCAGCATCCTTATCTGGAAGGAGAGGCAGAAATGCAAACAGGTACATTTCCTGTGAAGCACAACAACTAAGTGTTCACTTTGCAAATCCATTTATTTGTTTTTTAATAGACTGGATATTTGCAAGCACCTTGCTTTTCATTTCAGTTGTGCAGCTGTCTTCTGAAAGATATGTGGTTTTGGCAGTTGAAAACTTTTTGAGCTACATTTTTAGAGGTTTATCTCCTAGGATAGAAGTGTATTTTCTTTTGGTTTATCTTGCAATATCCTGTTCTTCTTTTCTGCAGATAGCACTCATCTCGTGTCAAGGGAAACTAGCTCTCACTCCTTATAGTTGCAAGTCTCACATTACAAGGTTCCATGTACGTACCTATGAGAGAGCATAAAATCCCTATTTCAAAATGGAATTTTCTTACATAATGCTTAAAACAACTTGCCAAAATCTGCGAGTCAAGCTGTGCTCACAACTTCATGAAACCAGGAAGGAGAACAGTTCAGTGAGTTCTGTTCTGAGTAAATTCCTTGAAAATATGTTCAAGAAAGGTGAGTTAAAACTGGAATAAGAATAGGGAATATCTACTAAAGCATTCGGGCTCTGTGAGAGGGGGCAATTATAGTAAATATTAACTTGGTTCTGTGTCTGACATAAATATTTATCAAGGAATAAATACATGTAAATAGAGAGTATTTAAGCTAGAAAAGCAAAGTCACTGGGAAAATGTAAACTCCATCTGGAAATCTGAAGAAATTCTCTAAAGTAAGAAATAGGTTCTGCTACAGCTTTTCTTCAGAAAGAACTGGAACAGCAAAAAAATCTAAGCAAATAGAATTGTTTTCTGAAGAAGTTACACTTTTAAGACCAACCTGCATGTACCTACATGCTTCCTAGCTCAATGAAAAGATTCCTCCTCTGGAATCTGTTGGCCAGTTTTAATTAAAGTTGATAAAAAAGAATAACTTTTAAAGGTAATTATATTCCTACAGTTTTCATGGGGCTAGGTAGAGTAGAGAGAATCCGTAGGAGAACCAACTGAGGGAAAGGCTTTAGTGTGAACTTTTACCTTATTAGTCACCAGCATGTTGCTAGGCTCACTAAGACATTTAAAGACTTATGGATGCTCACTTATGGGAAAGGCATCAAGAAGAACTCATGCTTTCTCAAACACAAAAACCTGACACTACGTAAGAAAACAGGTTTCCTGTGGTCAAAGCTCTACATTTCTAGCACTTGAGCTTGATACATAGTGAAAGGCATTGAACAGAGTGTCTGCCTGCAGGACTGTTTTTGATAACTTGACTGAGAGAATGCATTTTCTGACCCTACCACTTGTGCTGTGTGAAACTGGACACATCATTTCATCCATGCATGACCTCTAGGATTACATTTGTGCAGATTTACCCCTCATAAAGCTGATCGACTGACACCTTTAGGTGGATCATATTTTGAAGTGTTTGAATTAGATCTGTTACTAACAGTGTTTGTTTTTTGGTTTTTGTTTGTTTTTTTTTAAGTCATATTAATGATGAACAGTCATGAATTTTCTCCCATCTAGATGGATTATTTCAAACACACTGCCATTTTTTCAAAGTTTGTACTGTTCTAAGAAATTACAGGTACAGGAGAGATTACCTCTTGGGTGTTTTTCTGTTTCACAATTATGAAATATTTCTGTAACAACCTCAACAATAGTTTTCATAGAACAGGAAAAACAAAGAGTTTATTTTTAGGTGCTCATTTGGTATATCCTATCCCTTAGGGCTGTGCCTATTTCCTCTCTTAATAAGCCTCATCCATCTCACCAAAATGATGGACATCTTAACTTCATGGCTGCTGAATCCAGTGCAAAGCCTAAATTTACAAATGTGCTTTGTATTTTGCCACGAGGATGTTGGACACATACAGACATAGGTGGCAAGGAAGGGATCCCTCCTATTTCCTGCCCATTCCCAACAGAGGTCCAAGAAGCTTGGCTAACTTGTGACAAATGTCTCAGTAAGCATTGTCCGGTACCCAGTGACCAGCTGTCGTCAGAAAGCCAGGAGAAACATACTTGTAACATTACAAATTGACTTACAGCATCAAGCCTGAGAACTCTTTGAAAGCAGAAGGTGGCTGGTTTGTTGAATGCACTCTTGTGTTTGGACAGCTTGTCCTTACCTCTGTTACCACTTCTGTTTCAGACATACTTGCTGTTTCTCAGTGTACTCTGCAGCTGTGATGTTTCATAAGCAGAACCTTTTCTCTTTGTGGTCCTCTCCCAGTGGAATACTAACTCCCAACCTGGAATTGTGAGTACACCCTGGCACGGATGTTGAATAACAGCAGTAACAACAGCAGTAGTAATAATAAAGGAAACTTTACATAGCACTTTGCCTGTGTTAGACTGTAGGTAGGTACTTACGTGATCTCTTACACAAATCGTGAGCAACTTTGTAGATTATCAGAGGTATTTAGACAACTACATCCCTCATTCTGAAGGGAGTTAGGCACTTCAATGCCTTTAAGGATTTGTGCCTCTGGGGCTTATTCCAGATAAGAGGAGTCTGTGGCAGAGTCGGTGGGAGATAAACTTGAATTGTCCGCATCTAAGAGCTGGGGGAAGGGTAGGCAGTACCACGGGGAGAAAGAGTGCAGCTTTTACTGCCTGCAGTATGTCTGGCCTCCAAAGAAAGCCTGGAAAGAGCCTGAAAAACTGGCATGCTGACAGCGTTAAAAGCTACTGTATCTGAGGTTAGATGGGAGCTGAGGACCAGGGACCAGAGTTGGGCACAGTGTTAAAAACTGCAGACCCAAACTTGTACCTCTGTGGAAGGAAGAAAGGATGCAGGGACAGAGCTATAGGATTGGAAGGCCACCGATGAAACTCACCATTGTTCACAACCAGCTGTAGTCAGCAAGGAGCACCTTGCAAGCTACTGCAAGCCCGGGTGACCTGGTTTATTTTGGGGGTTTTGTTCTGTTTTGTTTTCACAGACAGAAAAGAAGACACAAAAATTGGGCAAGATTTAGGAGTTTTAAAAAGAATCCTGTTCTGTTTTATATGGAAAAGAGTCATAATAATTTTTAAAGGTTCCCCATATCCTCTTTCCTTAAAATGCCTACACATCTGAAGAGGAATATTAGGTTGTCTTTTTGATGGCAAGTAGGCACATTAAAAGAAAATGGTTTGCATTTTGTCATAATGAGCCACTTTCAGTCATTAGTCGGCCAAAGTGATTCCAACGTGCAGACAAGACAGCTGCCAGAAAAAACAATCAAAGCAAGAGCCTGACCCTGCTGCTCTTGCTGGACATATACTTCCCTTGAAAATGGGGTTTGTATCCCATTAAGAAAGGCAGGAACTTGCCTTTAATATGACCTAATACGAAAGTTTATAAGTACTATTTTGTGAATAAGAATTGTTCTTTTAAAACCTCTTTTTAAGGAGAGATTAAATCTTTAATAACTATTTAACAAAGGATATCATCAGCAATACTGAATGAACCTATATTCAGGGAACCAAACACCCTCTTTTGGACTGACATCCGTTTTGAGTAGGAATTAAGTGTTTTCAGACTTTATTACTGATTTCAGGGAAAGAAAGCCATTATATTTTTAAAGCTCCCGACAGGAAAGCATGTCTCCCAAACTGCTTTTGGAAACACCGCGCCTCTTCTTCAGATGTTACTTATCTTTTCCTGCTAAGAAACTGCTGGGACGTGCAGCTGGCCCCAGCACCGTGTGCCCTGGGCCGTGGCCGGCAGGAGAGCACCTCGGGTTCCCACCAGGGAGCACTGGTACCGCCGTGCAGCTGTCTCCCTGCGGCTGGGGTCGGGGCCAGCGGCGGGGAGCCGGGGCAGCCTCAGCACCGACGGGGGACGTATTAGCTCCCGGTGACCGAGGCTTTATAAGTCATCTGCATCAAACCGGGGGTGAGGGGGCAGGAAGAGGCTCTTAATCCCTTATGTCTTTGTTCCGCCTAGCACACATCGGAAGCGGGGCTGAAGCCGTGTGATCCCTTTTTATGGAAGAGGAAAGACATTTGCAGACACTTGGGCGCATCCTGGACTCCTGAGCTGGGCTGAAGGGACAGTGAGTGGCACCACTGTAACGGCTGGGGCCGGCCGCGCTCTGCCCCTCGCGGTGCATCCCTCCCACCCCCAGCGCACACCCGCTTCTCTCCCCCCCTACCCCCAAGATCAAAAGCTCCTTGGTTTTGCAAGAGGACTATTTTCTCAGGCGTCCTTCCCCACCACGGCTTTGTGAAAAGGACAATAGACTCCTGTGTCAGTGCTGCTGGCACCAGCCTCGCATAATACAGGAAGCAGCATTTCCTTTCGGGGGTGGAAAATTAACTTGGATCGTGCGTTTCTCTTTTTATTGCTGACCGTACACACCCCGGGAAATTCGGCTCGGCGGCTCTCGGGAAGGGAAGCGGCAGCAGCCTCCTCTCCGCATCCTCCGCGGGGCAGGGGAAGACCCGAGCGCGCCTCCGCTGCCAGCGGGCAGGGCCGCAAAGAGCGCGGCCCGCTCCGCTCCTGCCGACGAGGTGAGAGGCGGCCGGGGGCTCCCCCCGCCTCCCCGGTGCCCCCTATGTGCCACCCGTCCCTCCTGGTGCAGCCGAGGGCTCAGGAGGACGGCTTCGCGGCTCCTGCGCTGCTAGCCGTGGGCTGGCCCCGCTCTCCCTCCGCCTGCCTTGGAGTGACGGCGATACCGGCGGACACAGCGTCTCCGGGATCTTTGGGAAAATAAACGTTAAAAAGGGTCTGTTTCTACTTGGGAGAGTTAAAAAACAACCAACAAACGGAGAGCCCTGTGCTTTGGCAGCTCAGTGCTACCTGTGAAGCTTAGCTACATGAAATAACTTTCAACCAGTTTCTTCTAATGATACTAGCCCCTGCTCAGTGCTTGTATTAGAAGGGGTTGGACCAGATGATGTCCAGAAGTCCTTTCAAACCCTAACAATCTGTGTGGAGACATAGCCCTTTGGGGCAAGTTTGACCTCAAAAAGACTGTGTGTGTATAAAGTAGGATACATATTCCACAACCGTTCTTCTAATCATTTTGTGCTTTTCATTTCCTGGTGGTGCTCAGGCAAATGGGGTTTAGATTCAGTGACTGCAGCCCAGTCCTGGATTCTCCATCCTCCCTCTATCCACCCATTGCTGGGACTGAGGAGAAGTCAGTGCAAACTCTGCAGATACCAAGAGAAGTCACCAAAATCTTTTGGTCTGCTATTTTTGTCTTTCCTTTTTGCCAATATAACCTAAACCTCAGCTTCAGGAGATGAGTTGGTAGCTTTGCTGGGTAAGGAAACACATCAACTGTATCAGCAGCTCCTGGTACCTGTGAGATTAGTTTATGCATAGATCATTCTCTCTCTTGAACCTGTGCTGCATCCTGTCTGCTGGACCTGATGACAAGGGAGCATTCCCAGAAAGGGTTTTCAAAGCATCACATGGGCAGCTCTGAGGCTTGCCGAGTCAGCAGGCAATGCTTTTCTGGCCCTACATTGAGCTGATCTCCCAGTTTCATTTTTTCTGCACCGAAGGAAGCAAAGATACTCACTTCATAGTGTGGAAATGACAGTGATGCATCACTAAGGTAGTAACTACCCACAGCACCACGAGTATCTTGTGGAACTGGAAGTGAAACAATCTTTTAACTACTTCTGTCAGCCAGTTTCACCTTTGATTGTTTGTTGGGGAGGTGCTAACACTTTCTTATGCTTTATGTTTTTATTTATTTTCAAGGAAATGTATTGTGGAAAAAACTATCTTAAAACTGTTGTCTCAAAAATCCCAATTGTGGCTGGAGAATGAAAGAAAAGATTATTCTAGTACATTTCAGAAGAAGTTTTTTTTTACTCCCCTTGGACTGGTACAGCTCTCCTTAGTCTTCCTCTGTAAAACTTTATCCTTGTTACTTGCAGATGGAGCTGGAAATAGCTCTGATGAAGTTCTGGGCATATGTTGCAGTGAGCTTTCTTTCTTTTCACCTGGCTGGTAGTCTCACACTGCCACTGATTTAGTCCAATTGCACTTCCCTGAGCACAGAGCTCTGAATTTGCTCTTTGAATCCTCTCTCCTGAAACTGCTCTGCTTGCAGTCATGTAAGTGAACCAGCTCGTGGGGCAGGGAGTACACCAACCCTACTATTTGGGGCACATCTGGTGTAACCATACGCATTACTGTGGTGCTGAAGAACCTTGACAGCACTGTGCATATCCCACATTTCCCAGTACAGCTCCCAGGATACTCCTGTGAACATCATTTCTGTGGTCAGATAGCTGTTTGCTTCTGTTCACATTTTGTATATGATTTGTTCCAAAGTAATCAGGACATCGGCATTCGTGCACATCCCTGAGTCACCAGCTTCTCTGTGAGCAGCAGCTGCGTGGGCTCCTGGCGTGGAGGCCTGGTTTGTATTATGGTGAGGAAACACTAAGTCTTTTGGGGTTAGTGTTTGGGGTTGTAAGAGGAAAAGATCTCTTCATTGTAAGGCTGGTTCTCTTTTCATGGCCCAATATATTTTCTTGGGTAGTTTTCCCTTTTTGACATGTTTTGGTTTGGTTTTGTGGTTCTTTTGCTGACCTTCTGGTTGCCTTTCCCACTGAAATGTAGTGACCTTGGCTGGATTCCACAAAGAGGAGATGCAATCCATCCTTTTATGTGGTCTTGCCTCTTTCTAAACACTTATCCTGGTACATTCACTTACTAGTGGCTCCACGAAAGGCATGTGTGTATATATATATATATCTCCTTCAGGATAAAGGGAAGAAGCAATGGCTGGGATGGATTTCAGAGGCCTGGGAGATGAAGCTGAGAGTGCCATGTCACCACCACATTAACCCAGCTATGCTGAAAGTAGGTCATTTCCATATTGATGCAGGTGTGCATGCGTGTGGTACCCAGCATACAGTAGAAATGCTTACTAGCATTCTTCTATTGTACTTGTGTTTTTAAGGGACAAAAAATTCTTGTTCCAATTTTTTGTTGTTTTTTTTCCCCTGTTCAGTGAAATATTGCTGAATGCACATGTAAAATCAATTGTGTAGTATTTTAAAAGAAAGTGTGTATTGTAATACAGTTTGCGTTAGTAAGGGGAGGTGAAATCACTAGCGTTCTGCTGCATGGTCCTGACGGGAAGAGGAGATGTGAACAGAGCCAAAATTGTGTGGATATGCCAGGGACCAGTGAGGAATGGTCCATTCCCAAGTGAGACAGTGCAGTAAAAAGGCAGGTGGGAGCAGTTGCCACACCAGCAAGAAGCCAGAAAATTAAATGGCAAGTGCAGGTCAGGATCAGGTCCCAGGGCAGTGAACAGGGTCAGACATTGTCTCTGATTACACAGCAAGGCCACAATGATGGTACAAGGCAAGGCATGCATTTAACTGCTGGGAGCCATGGTGTAGCACAAGCAGGGACCAGTGGTATGGCCTAATGTTAAAAGCAGCTCCCAAGGTACAGGAGGGGCAGATGCTCACCTCTAGCTTTCTCCACAGGAGCTGCAACCAGCAAGAGCACTGACACTGTAGTCCAGCAGCTAAGCTCCTCAACTTAGCCACTAAAACTCCTGGAAGGCAGGTATTCTCTGGTCCTGAGTGCTGCAGGAGCTCTAACTCACTAGCTTCTTAACCTCCCAGTAAAATACTAGCTACTGTGATTAATTGTTCATGCTGGTTGATTACCTATAATAAAAAATGGGCAGGGGCGAATTGCATACTCCCATTGCCCCTACTTTCTTTCTCTGGTTGGACAGCTGCCTCCTTTGCGTGCCCTCAGAGGTGGACATAGCTTTGATGCAGGTGGGAAAATCGGATGAAGGGATGACACAGACACTGCTTTGAGCTGTTGTACCCTTCCTTCAGTGAAGGATGGACAGCAGTGCTGTGAAGTTGTTCTGCAAGGACTAATTCTTTGCTGCAGCTTTTGTCTGCCATTGCTATACACACTGACCAGGTACACAGCCAAGAGTCTATATAACAAAAGATAAAGCTCTGCATTGCTCAGGGTAAGTACAATCACAGTTAGAGCTTATGTCTCTGTGTACACTTACCAATGCATGTGCCTGGTGGGCAGGTATAAGTAGCTGTCTCTGTAGACACTGTAGTGCAAAGAAGAGCTTTCAGCTTTTTCTTCTTACAGTCTTGGAGAAAACTAAGGAACTTTACTTTGTGTTACATGCAGCTTTAGCTGTAGTGAGAAAGTCCAAATGACAGCAGCAGTTAAAATTACAATGATGATGGTAAATGAGAATTACTTGACAGTATGCTTCTTAAACTCTGTCCCTGACATAGGGAGATAGAACCAGAGAATGTCAAAATAATGGGGATTGAAAACACTTTATTGAAAAGAGAGAGGAAAATAGACCCAGAGGAAGGCCTTGAGTAGAGAAAACCTAGTCCACCTCACCTAGGGTCTTGCTCCATGTTACAGTCTCCTCAATAGCTAGATCAGGATAAAAAGCTCCAGTATTCTTTTGGTTGTCACAGATCACTGTGTATCCCATTGTGCGGGTATGCTGCAAGCTGTATCAGTGACACAACCCAGGTTATAAGTGGCCCTCCATGCAAAGCAGGCAAGTTCTGTCCCGGATAATTTCAACAAACTGTTAAATGCTGAGTCCCAGAAATAATCATGAGCCCCAGAAGTGGTTATGACACTGCAACTGACAAGGGACAAGGGACTGTGAGGATGGAGAAGGCTCCCACTAATGGATAGGGAGCAGTGGACCCTTTCCCACTGGCTTCACAAAAATTGTCACATTTTTACTTCTTTGCCTAAATTTTCAGTCCAGGGAGCACCCAGCCCTCTTGAAGTCAGCTGGCAGATGCAGATTCTGCAGAAGACCTGTAGAGGGAGATCCAATCTGCTCTGCTTTGACATCTCTCCCAACAGCTGAAGCTTGAGACCATCTCAGAGGCAGTCTAGCTTGTTCCTCTGGGATGTCTACCTCTGCTGTCAGTATAGCAATCAATAGATATCATAATGTCCCTCAGCTGTAACTCTGGCCCATGCAGTCTTCTGTGGGCAGGCACCTGCTGTGCAGGTGCTAGTGGTAGCCTTTTGTGTGATATTCTGAACATTGGAACCAGTGCCACAGGGAGCTATTTTGAGCATCAGTGCAACTAAAAAAATCACTTCCATGACTGGAAGGAGTCAGGTCAGGTTGGGAGGGTATCAGCTGCTGGTGTGAGTGGGATTTTCCAGGCTCTTTATTTTGCCAGGTCCACGGGAACTGTCCAAGCAATTCCTCCCATGAGACAGGATGTTCCAAGTGTCCTAATTCCAATGGGGAGTAGAATCCACAACCTCAGGATGTGTCCCAGCAACTTGACTAAGTCATATCCGGGTTGAGAGGAGTTTCCACCCCACCTAACTCTTCAAGCCAGACATACAAGAGTCATAAAGACTGACAGACAGGAGACAAGAGGCAATGCCCTGTTTAAGTATTCAGCTATGAAAGGTCCTATGTGCTCAGGCAGTGTTTGTGTTTCTTTCCAGCATGGTAGTCTGCTGCTTAAGGTGGACCCAAGAGCTGAATGCCCTGATTACTCGTCTTTCCAATCAAATTTCCTACTGCTCATTTTCTGTGTTGTTCCAATGAGCCTTGTTGGCCAGGGAGGGGTAAGGGATGCTTATTGGAGTGTAGGTGCATCTGCTGTCTGACAACTTGATGATCTTAGTGTGAGATGTATGAGTTGGGCAAGCACGAGCCTTGGCAGAAGCCATCTTCCCCCAGAGCAGGGTAAAATTCAACAACACAAGGTAGTGCTGGGCTGCAAAATGAATACTTTGTAGACAAGATGCTGTCTACTGTGAAGGGTGATGCTCCTCTCTCTTTTGCAGCTTCTGTAGTACTGGAGATTGAGCAGATCATCAGCTCTGCAGCAAGGATGTTTGCCTGATACGTTTCAAAGAGAGCTTATTCTCAGCTGCTAAATTTAGCTGATTTCCTTTCTAGTATTTAGCAATAATCTTTTTAACAAATGCTAGAAAAGGGTATTTCCCATATTTCAGAGCTGAAGGGAATGTATCAACAGTTACATTTCCTTTACTCCAAGAACAAAAATTGTCTGCACATATGCCATCCACAACTTAGTGCTGGAAAAAGACCAAAGATTTTTGTATGAAGAGACCATATTGCCTGCAGGATGGACATTTGGCCAGGACAGGTCTGTGACCAGTTCCACAGTGGTTTTTTGGCCATAGTAGCTAAACCACTCTTTAAAATAAGTTCATACCCTGCTAGGTGTTGCCAGTTACATGGTAGTACACAAAAGTTAAGATCCAAATAGGTTCCCCACCACCCTCCCCTTCACGCAATGTTCTATCTGTCCAGATGCTTCAGCCTATGCGTTTAGAGATACCTTCTCATCCAGTTCCAGACACAGGCTTCATAGGCTTCCCACCATAACTTCATTCTGCTTTATGGGAGTGTTCTTCCCTGTATCTCACTGCTGGGGTTTTCTCAGTCTTCGTGCAGGCTCCCACAATTCTCTCCCTGGCACTCGCATATGAAGAGCAGTGAGGTGTTTCTTCAGATCTTCAGGTTTGTCCTCCCTGGTCTTCAGCTCTGACATCCTTGGAACTGATGACATCTGTTGAGAAGGAAGACATCTGTTGGAGAATGAAGAAGGTATGTCTTGCCAAAGTGCTGTGGTCTTTAAAGGACCATGACTGAATGCAGCTGCGATGTAGGAGGTGTGAAGAGGGTGGAGAGGAACTGGTGTGGCATGGCTGCTGAGCTTGTGATGAGGCCTGCATCATCTCACACTCAGCACGTACTCAGCACTGCGTAGGTCAAAGACAGGGACATACAGTTCCCTTAGCTTCTTCCACAGGGAGCCCTTGCTCCTAGAGGGTCTGAGCTGTCAGGATGCCCAGTGTCCCAGTTCTGGTTGGTCTGTCCTCACTGGTAAACTGTTTTCCCAGCTGCTGTCCTCTCCACTGGAGGAGGTGATTTCTTATGAGTCACCCTGTTCTGGAAAGAAACCTCTGGGTTGTTCTCCCCATGGTGTGAGCAGATGAGGGGGAAGGTATCCATAACTGTTTTATTTTCAAGGTCTCAGCTGGGGGCAGGAAGATTGGAAAATGCAGGCTTAAATTCTTCTTAGCTTAGGGTGTCACTTGTGAATAGGAGTCAGACAGAAGCATGCAGGAAACATTCTCACAGACTTTAAACTTGAAAGTTAAACAGTTCTGAAGTTAAAAACAACACAAACGTCTCATTTTTTTCTTGCACAGGATGGTCTGGTGGGACACAGGAGATCTGAGTTCTATTTCTGGCTCTTGTCACCAGCTTCCTATGACCTTGGACTAGCTGCCTAACCTTTCCTTGTGCCTCCATTTCCTTTTCTATAAAGTGGGGGTGATCACATTTACCTGCTTCATGCAGACACTCTTGCAACTTATGTCATAGTGTAAAGATATAGGAAGGCCCATACTGGGTCAAACCAAAGATCTGACTCACCCAATAGCCCTTCTCTGGCTACACAGGAGAGAAGCAGAAACATGGGGCTTGAGTTTTGCTGTCATGGGCTCTCTTCTGGTCTTTCACAAAATAAAACGTATATGGAAAGCATGAGGTAAGTGCATAGGGAGAAGAAATATATTTCTAGGATAGTCCTGGGTGTCACAAAATCATTGAAGGCCAGCAGAAGCACTGTCAGGGCAGAGTCCTGGAGCATCTTTAGCCCATGCTGCTCCTTTCTGGCTTCCCTGCTCTGAGTGCCCCATGCTGCTGGCAGGGGGACCAGAGCTGGTCTGGGTCAGGCCCTGCACAGGGCAGGCTTCCCCTCCCCAGTGAAGTCGGGAAGATGAGCCTCATTCCCCGGGGAAGGGGCAGAGCATCCCGCCTGGCAACGGCGGAAAGGCTGCGCGGCACCGGCCTGACCTGGCCCCGGCCTAGAAGCCGGCGACGGGGCACGGCGCTGCCGGGGTCTTCTTGCAGAGCGGAGAGGGGCTCTGCGGGACTAGGACCGCCGGCACTCAGCCTTCGGTCCGGGAACCGCAAGCCCTGTGTGCTCCTTCCCCTGAGGTGCCCGGCGACGGGCAGACGGCGATCCCCGCTCCCCGCCCCAGCAGCGCTGAAACCCCGGTGACTGGAAACCCCCCAGCTCCTGGCTCCGGCGGCTGGGAAGGGCACAGCCGGGGTCGGCGGGGACGGGAGACCCGCGGGAGAGCAACCCCATGCCTGCCTGCGGGCGGGAGACGCGTCCGGGGAGGGCGTGCTCCAGGCGGAGGATGTGGGCCGAGGGGGCGGAAGGGTGCGCGGCGAGGGGTGGAGAAGTTATAAATCAGCGAGGCCGGGGCTGGCTGCTAACTGATGCCCGCGGGAGGTGAAGCTGGCAGGGCGGCTCGCAGCGGACACTCCCTTTCCGCGGGCGGGGAGGGCTCAGGGGCTGCTGGATGCGGATCCGCACCGCGCTTCGCCGTTATCTCCGCTACCGCAGGAGGAGTCTGGGACTGAGAAGAGCCTGTAGGAGCCTGGTCGGAGCCTCTGCCTCGCCGCCGTGGGCAGGGGAAGAGCCCTGCGCTCCCGCAGGCAGGACCATGTCCCGCCAGCTGCTCTCAGGGACCGTGCTGCTGGGAGCAGCCCTCCTGCTCGCAGGTAAGGGTCCGCCGGGACCCACTGCCCCATCCAGTCCCCGCTCAGCGCCGAGCTCTCCGCGACTTGCCTCAGCATCGTGTCTCCTGAGCGGCGCCTCCCGACTAGCCCCGTCGCACCCTGCTTGGCTGGAGCCGGCGGCACCTGCCTGCCCTTCGCCCCTCTCTCTTGGGCAGGGCAGGGGGAATCGATCCCCGCTTTTCAGAGGGTCGCCAAACGCCGCATCTCAAGTGGCTCTTAGCCTTCGGATTCCCGGCTGTGTGCCCCGGGAGCGGTGGTCCGGTGGTATTAGCGGTAAGGGATCGCAGTGCCCCGGGCAAGGCAGTGATGCCGGCGGGAGGCTTTCCTGGGCTCGGGGAACAACCGCTTTGGGAAATGTCCAAACCGGTGCATCACGGAAAGAGAGCATGTCTTGGCCGCAAGGCAGGCTTCTTTCCTCCCCACTTTGTTTCCAAGTGTCAGCCTCCCCCGTGAAGCAGAAAAGGTGCCAGTTTCCTTCTCAAAAATCCAGGTCCTGCTACCTCCTGCCCGGGCAGGAGAGAGGAGCATCGGTCGGGCCTGCCTGCGGGGGGTACCCGGTGTGCGTCTCTCTGGAGAGTGGGATGGAGCTGCTCTACGGCCCCTGCATCCCTCAGTGCTGCGTGTGCCGGGACGGATCAGTGCGGATTTACTTTTCTTAACCGAGTTTTATTTTACTTTGAGCGAGGAGCCGGCTCTGCTGGCCCGGAGCGCCAGCGGGCAGGAGCGCTTCCCAGCGCTGCGTTGGTGGTCACCTGGGAGCTCGGGTGCGTGGGGACGGGCAAGGGCAGGTCCCCCGTGGGCTTACGGCACCGCAGGGCAGCCGACCCATGGGGCTGCCCTACGGAGCAGATCGGGGCGGGTCGGTGGCTCCGCAGCCCTCGCTCGCTCGGGCTCCCCTTGTGCGGCCCGCGGTGCCGGCGTGCAGCATCGCCGGCGGACAGCGACAGCAAGCCCCGTCTCGGGAAGCAAGAACCCGAGCTGCCCCCGGGCCAGGCGTCAAGGCCAGCGGCGGCGCAGCGCGGTGTTTCTGCTTAGCAGTGCTGTTTGTTTCTGCTTAGCGGTGCTGCCTCCCGGTCCGCCGCGCTCCCCGGCGCTGGCGGCCACAGACTCGGCAGGTCTCGCACCGCTGAGTCTGCGGGAGCGCTCTCTGCGCGGAGCGGTGCTGGAGCAGCCCTAGCGTGGTGCTCCTCGTCACTGCCCATGCTGCCGGTCAGCGGCAGCCGCGTCCCGAGGCTGCCGGGGAGCAGAGCTGGCGGAGCCGCTCCGACGAGCCGTTTCCCTGCTCGGGAAGTGCTGATTCATCAACTTTGGTGTAGATACATGGGTATTATTTTTTTTTTCTGCTTTTCTTTTCCCCAGGAAAGTGCTAATTTCCCCACATTATTTGTCTCTGCCAAGGAGGTTCTTATGCCCAGGATGAAATAGGCACAGGCATGGGACACCCATCCTGGATACAGGAAATGTGGGTTCAGATCCTTGCCAGGCTTCCTTCACAGCTTGAGCTTGAACTTCGGTGTCCCGCTCCCACATGGGCTCCTGCAGTGATCAGCTCTGCAAGAGGACTGGCTTCCTCTTTCCTGCCGGAAAGGTTTTCCATTGTGCAAATCATGGCAAACCCACTGCCCAGGGAGATGGACACTGGGAGCTAGGGGCTTTAAGAGACCCTGGTTCACCTTCCTGTTCCAGGCTCCAGCAGGGATGTGGGCACCCTAGACCAATTCCAGTGGGGAAAACTTGGCTTCTTCAGGGACAAACCTGGTCCTCTTAGTGCTTGGGCCATACATCCTTGGGGTGGCTCAGGTGCGGTAGGCATTGCAGAGATGCTGCTCTGTAGCTTGGCTTAGTGCCTTTACAACCATTTTGCTGGAAATGCATATCCCCCATTAGGTGTACAAGAGATTGTGATCCAATATACGAATTTAGACTTTTTTCAAACTCTTAATATTTTGTTCTATTTTCTTTTATTTATTTTTTTTTCATTTGCATGGAAAGTCTCAAAGTTATGGGTGAAGTGATGGGATGCATTGTACCATGCAGCGCTCTATGCATTTCTTCCCGTTTTCCCCTCCTTTACTGCCTATTTACTTAAAACTCTTAGTCTGGCTGTCCAGCACTTCCCGTTTCAAGTGTTCTTGATGGAAATTGATTCATCACCACAGTATGGTCCACTCTTTTAATTCAGTCTTTGCAGGTGTCTGCTGAGCTTCCATTTACTGGCAAATACTAGAGGAGATTCAGAGAAATAGGCAGTGGTTCAGGAGTTACTAGAGAGAGCTTTATAAAGGAACAACAGAAGGAGGTCTTTTACCTTATATATATATTTAATAATCTAAATTTCCCCAAAGCAACATTCAAGCTGCAAACTGTGACAGTCCCCATTTGAAAAATACGATTAAGGAAATTGTTTCTTTGACATGTGAGTGTTGGGCACTTCAGCTCTCTTGCATTTCTATACACATGCAAATTTTGACTAATGTGGGAAAGAACAATACTTTTGTCTATGTTTTGTGTACATAGAATCATAGAATAGTTAGGGTTGGAAGATATTTATTTCACGAACTGTATTGCGTATATTTATGCCAAAGACTGCATACATGACGGTCAGCATAAAAATGTTGCCATATAAATTTCAATCTCCCAAGTTGTATGGTGATTATTTTAATTGATAGCGTGTGGGAATGTGAAGCACTGTGTTTAAACCCTGAAAAGATCAGATTCTACAGCCTGGATTGAGGTTTATGTGGCTGCATTTTCAGAAACATAAAATAATAATTTGGCTGTGTTTCCAGCTTTCCACACCAAAGCAATACCTCATAATTAGCAGCTAGGAGGTAGTTACTCTATTACAATCTTATCTGTGAACAGTGCCATATGAATCTCAGTTATTTCAGTTAGATCTATCCAGCTGGATCTAGATCATCAAAATCCCCAGCAAATGACGGACTTTTCAATTTCATCGTCAGATGATAAAAAATGAAGGAAGAAATTCCAGGTCACATCTAGTCAGTGCTGAGGTTAATTTCTTGCAATAACTAACCGAACTTCTCTGAAAGTGCTATTCAGGTAGATGTTCGCATGTTAAGATTTCAAATTGATTTAAGTTCTTACTGAAGCAGCTGTACAAATATGCAGCTACAATGGTCTAATCTGGGATTAGGGCTGGAGATTTTAATGGAGTCCAGAAAAACTGGGTTTCCCACTTCTGGATCTTCATGGAAACTGGGCTTCCTTAAAAATTCCAGTCTGCATTCACACTGGGGAGAAGAGTTAGACCCTGTTGCATAGCGCAGGCTTTTAAGAAATGTAGACATGGAGTTTAAGTATCAAACTTTCTGGCATTGCTAAAGAAAACCACTTTCATCACTTATGTTTTACTAGACAGGTGTTTTGCTCATATGCTGGACACAAAGCTAGATTTCATTCTCTTATAGCTGGTATAAATCTGGAGCGATTCCTTTGGGCAAGGCTAGCATCTTCTAGATTCATGGCTCCTGCTGAAGTAAATCAGGACTCGGCTTACGCAGAGGCACCCACTGCATTTAAAATGCTAAAATTTTGCTGCTGGGGAGATCTGAAGATCTCTTTTTTTTTTTTTTTGGTGGTGTTGGTTGGGATTTTTTTTACACGTGAACAATAACAAACNCCACTGCATTTAAAATGCTAAAATTTTGCTGCTGGGGAGATCTGAAGATCTCTTTTTTTTTTTTTTGGTGGTGTTGGTTGGGATTTTTTTTACACGTGAACAATAACAAACAAGCTGAGCCTATTATTTGTCAGACGCTTCAAAGACTGCAAAGACTGAAACCAGTAGCCCTTCACACTGTGTGGGTGTATGGCACAAAAGGAGATTGTCCAGGTTTTCAGGACAGTTGCAGAGTCCTTCCACTTTAATGTGGTTTGGAAACTTCAAGTACGATGTTTATCAGCTTGCTAGTTTTTGTGTCCGACTGAGATTGGGAAAGGAAGAAACTCAGCAGATGAGGGTTAAGGTTTGGCATTTCAGAAGTCTCTGTCCTGTGGGGCTTTATCGGCAAAATGGTTCTTTGAATACCCCAAATTCAGGGGTTGGGACTTCCTGCTGCAGCCCCAGAGGGAGAGGAAAGTGAGACTGAGGCAAGAGTAGTAGCTTTGCCATGAAGCATGAGATGCCCAACCACAGCCAATTCTGCTCTTGGAGGCAAGTCTCTCCTATTGGTGTGAGACCTTTCAAGAAGCAAACTGACACACTTCATTGTTAGTTCTTTCTTCCCCCAGCAGTAGCTTGTTTTCTCTCCATCAGTATTTGTAGGAATGTTTCTGTGCATGTTTGAGCAGGAATTCCACCCATGGATAGCACCAGGCTCTTCTCTCTCTGCCCTGGTGATGCGTCCTTACTACGCATATTCCTGCAACTGAGAAACAAACTTTCCCAAGCATTACATCTGGGAGCAGCCTGACTTGGTCACCATGTGGGGACCGCTCACCCCAGAGTTGGTCCCATGATTGTCAGGAAGGTGCCCACACAGTTTTTTCCTATCAAGATGCAGAAGTTCAATTTCATTCCCCCAAGGTTGGAGGTCAGCATTGCATAAATTCTGGTAGTTAAAAGAAAAAAGATTTGCTGCAAGCACCAGATTGACAAGTGAAAATACAGGCATTAGGGTTCTTTCCAAAGCCAAGCATGGCACAACGTCATGCCATTTGTGCCCAGCAGAATGAATTCATGCTGGAACTTAGCAAAGCAGTAACAGATTGAGAAACACAAGGGTGTGGGGAAAAAGATTTGAAACCATACATTTTAGAGGTACTTTTCTCTGAAACTTCAGTCTTAAGCCATAATGATGTATGGAGAAACTTGGACTGGAAGTGTGGATGACTGTTTCTTGTGTATTAAGTTATGTTTGGCATTTGGATTTTTGTGTGGTGTGGTGTTTGGAAATGTGCCAGCCTAAAGATGAAGAGAAGGATGATTTTGCTTATGATGCATCTGTATTAAAGACCATTATAGATGCTTATGAAGCACCTAAGTGATTTATTCATCATCTTCTCAGACTTTTGTTTGGCTTGTGTTAATAGAGAAGCAAAAGATTCATATTCCTGGTGACCTGATTTTACTATCTTGATTGTTTTTCCATCAAATCCCACTTGATTTACCAAAATCGATTTGTCCATGATAGGGTGAATCAACCTGATTTGTAGTTGTGCTGAACCTACAATGTTAAATCATCCCTGTAACATATTTAGATGAAGCAGAATCCAGCATGTTGCAGTTGACACTGATTTCTGTTTGCATGACTTTTCTGAATGGTGAGGCTGCTCTTACAACATCCACTGATATGTGGCACTAAGCACTGCTAAATGCAATCCCTTCTAAACTGTATTCCACCTTTTGGAGTTGTGGCCTTAAAACAATGTGGTCTTTGCTATTAGAGCAGCTGAAGGATGGGGAAGTGGTTAGAAAAAAGCCATTTCTAGGGCTTCAGTGGGTTGAAGATGCTGTGGCAATACAGTGACATTATTTCTGTGCAGTGCCTGGAAGTGGGGGTGGAGCGGGCAGGGCATAGTGGCCCTCACAGAGCTGGGGACCTGTGAGCAGATGTCTCTACTCCTCGGAAGTTCCCTTGGGAAGCCAGTGCTCTGGGAACAAAACCCCCTGCTTAGTGCGTGGGGAGTGGCAAGGGACGAGTGTGAGGGCGTTTCATGAGAGGAATTTCACAATTTCACATAGTTTGCTTAAGCATCCTTCCTGTGGGATTCTTCCTTGCCATGGAGTGAAGGAATTTGCCCCTTCTGTTTCGATTGTCATTCCTCTGTGGAAGAACCTCTCATCAGGATCACCGTGAACTAATGTTAAGCAAGTGTGAGAGTTGCCATTCTGGATCAGACAAGGGCTCTGTTTAGCTTGAAACCATGTCTCTGCTGGTATCCAGCATCTGATCTTCAGAGGAGGCTTAAGGAACTTCGCAGGAAGTGGTTATTTGATAAAAATCTCCAGAGAGGAAATTTTTTTGTAGTATGATTGAAAATCCATGATTATTTAGTAGAAACCGTGGGATTGAGGGTTGAGGAAACTAAAATTAACATCTGCCAAAGTTTAGGTGTTGTCTGTGTTTATGGCAAATAGATATAACATAGTGGGATTAAGTTGCATTATATCATGTAATACAGAGATTCTTCTTCTGATGTGCTGGTAGTGGTTTGGGTGAAAACCCACCTTTTATTGTCTCATGAAGTGCTGTAATGAATGTTTGTCTGGATCTATTCTCTAAATATTAATAATTATACATTTCCCAAAGTAAGCTGGGGCATAGGCAAGCTTCCTAGAAGTTATCTGCATGCATACCTATTGTAGACTTTGTGGTTTTGATGATCATTTAACTTCAGAATGGGTTTAGCCTCTTGAGTTGTTGCAAGGGACTCCTCTGCAGATTGTAAGGTGAATGGAAAGTCAATTCCCAACCTTGGCCTTTTACTTTTTTTTTGGTCTTGGAACGCTACAGGACAGTTTAACCTTAATGATGGAGCATCGGAAATAATAACCGTCAGCTTTCAGCAAAGTGGAAATCCTGAAACTTTGCTTCAAATTTTCTTTTATATAGTTCCTAATTTATTTCTCTGTGCACAGCTTGATGAATAGTACAGCCCCAGATGAATTTGACAGGCTTGTGTCGCTGGCTGAGCTGGCATGTTGCTGTCAGGTAGGCAGTTTGTCTATCTATATGAAACAGTCTTCCAGTTCCATCCTGTTATATTGCCTAATTTTTCCTGCCAGGGAATCTGTAACAAATCTAAGCATGCAGTTGGTAAAGAAACTTAATTTGGTCAAGAAAATTATCCCCCTTATTCTGTGTAGGAATTCTAAATTATTTGTGTGTCTGTTTTAATGCACAGATATGTTTTGTCTTTATACCATATCAATGCATTTTTACTGCACTAGTTAATGGGATAAACTTTTCTCAGAAATATTGAACCGATGATTATGTGCTGGGATCTGTTCATAGTGGAATTAGAGCAGAGGTACAGTGATTGCTGACATGGGTCAGTAAATGATGGAGTAGATTTGATGGCTCATGGACATAATATGAGTAGACCTACCTACTCTCCTGCAAGCAGCATGAGCTTAACCATGTGTGGAGGTGTGAAGGCATATTCCCTGGTGAACGGTGAATGTCAGTGGCTGATCACAGGGGATTGCTTTTGGATGGGCAGATGATGGAGTCACAACCACAGCTGTGATACTACTCTTGCTTTTCTCTGCTGACACCATCTATGTGCATTTTGTCCCTTGGTGTTGTTTATCTAGGTGATGATCCCATAAGAGTTCATAATGGAGGTGTTAGACTGTACATTTGGCTTCTCATTTTCAGTTCCATTTGCTCAGTGGGAAATAAAAATGTCATGATTATGGTTGGTTTTATTCCCTCTCCAATTTTTTTCTCTTGACATAGCTAATGAAACGAACAACTTCTCCAGGCTAGGTAGTGTCAAAGGTGCTCATTTCAGATGATAGTTTCTAGAGTTATTAAAGCTGGATGGATAAAAGAGGTAACTAAGGTTATTTTCTTCTCATAGTTTCTCTGAATGTTAAATTTTGAAATTATTTTTAATTGGTAGTATGAAAAGTGCCCATGCTCTTGCACGAAAGTAATCTGGTGACTTCAGTGCAGACAGGACACAACCTTTTAGTGAAGCAAGTGCCTTCAAGCAGGTGGTGTGTGGGCACAGTGCACTGAACTGAGTGGCCTTGGCTGCCCAGGTATGATGGGAAGTAGTTAATAATTTTAATTGATAGTAACTGGAGCCAGATTTGTTTCCAATAACCAACTGTGATTTCAGTCTGTTAAATTTCTGAATCTATTTTTTTTAAATTTACAACCTCCCCCCTGTTCTTTAATAAAATGGCTTTACCACAGGCTCTTCTGTAGGCAACTAGGGCAAATACTGGCAAATCATTGGACAATTATTGGGGAAATACATATTTGTTCACATCTACAGCTATAGATCATATTGGCATAATAGTGTGTACTGCTCAGAGGTGTTAAGGAAGTACTATTTGAACTGTACCTGCTCTGCTTTTACCTACTGCATGCTTTGCCTTGCCTCCATAGCATCTGATCTTACATCAGTGTGCATACACATTTAGGGACAGCAAACACATACAGATAGTGGATAAACTCTTATCACTTGCTGTGAGATACAGAACCAAGGACGCACTAGCTCAAATAATAGACACACACATCTTTCTGTGCCTTTGGGGCCTTTCTTGGGCAGTTGCATTTCTATTTGCCCTGCTGACAGATTTTTAGTTCTAAGGTGCGGAGTCAGAGTCAAGGCATTTTCAATCTGCCCAGGATCTGCTGTGGTAAACCTTATGGTGTTCATTGTAATCAAGTAGCATACAGCAGAATATTATGATATAGTAATATCATAGAGCAGCCCAATGTTCTCGTCCATTAACCTATCAATTTTCTTGTCTGGCTGTTCTGTCCTGATGATACTTTAAACTCTTAAATTATAGTTGAGATTAATCGGATTTAAGGATTTGTTCCAGAAATCAGTTGGCATATGTTGCAAAACATCAGACTAGATAATTGGGATGTTTCTTCTGGAACTGAAAGGGACAAACTAATGAATTGATGATTTTTATGCATCAATATAAACTTTATAAGTGGCTTCCAACAACTTTCCTGACCTTGAAAGCAAATGAGAATATATTTCAGTCACAACAGCAGCATGTGTGACTAATAGATCCATTGAGGAGTGATAGAGCTCGAGCTGCTGCTTCTGCCCTGAGTGTGTTCTGTTTGCTGGCCATGTACCAGCACACATAGTGCCTCTCTTTGCACAAGAGCCAAAAAGAGTCTCCTCTTTGCACAAGGGGACAAAGCCACCTTGCACTCCAAAGACCCATGTGTCTGTTAAACTTTGCAAGTCCCTATGGCACTTAATTGCCTTGCAAAATTCTGCTTTGACTGAAATGGTGGTTGCAATTTTTTGCTTCAGATCATGAGCTTGCTTATCTGGACAACTGTCAACATCAACTTGAGACAAAGATGCTCTCTCACAGATAAGCTGTCCTAGTTTCTCTTCTGCAGGTTTCAGGTGTGAAACTTGAATTTGTGTGAGAGAAGTGGTGTGAAATTAGATGTATGAAGAACTGTGAGGTCCCTTTTAGAATTGAGACCTAGATGGCATCTAAAAGACTTTGAGAAATGGCTCTGAATCTCAGGGTGGCTCATGGTTTAGCATTGTAGGTGTTTTCTGGAGGCTCTTTCTAACTGCAGGCAATGCAGATGGTGCTTTTCCCTCTGTGTGCAGGAACCAGGCTGCATTGCCTGCTTTGCCTGTGCATGAGCATGAGCAACCCAGGTGACATAGGTGAGATGGGGACTGTTGCTGCCATGGAGATAGAAGAGTGTCTTCAAGTAGCAGCTCTTCCCAGCCACCAGTGGTCACGGAAGTAGAAAGCTTAGAAAGCTTCAATATACTTTGTGATCCTTTTTCCTTCTGGTCCTGTGGGAGGCCAGGCCAGACTTTCACGCTTCAAGCAGGAGAAAAAGAAAATTGTTTTCCAATCACCACGTGGATTTTGAGACAACCCTGCCTAAAACTTCTATCTTATAAATGCAAGTATTGATGCTGAGGAGAGTTCATTAAACTAGGAGGCCGTGTTGGTCAACATTCCTCATTATGGTCAGATGTAAATTTTAAATGGCTTTTCAGAGTTGACCACAAGTTCCTTTTTCTCTTTCTCTCTCCTTTTTTTTTTTTTTTTTTAACTTTTTTT
>NDXB01013046.1:0-20086 GCA_002631895.1 Agapornis roseicollis | reverse complement strand
AAAAAAAACACCCACCCCCCCCCCCCCAAAAAAAAAAAAAAAAAAAAAAAAAACCCAACCAAAAAAACCAAAATGACAACAAAACAAGAAACCCAGCAAGTTCTTTTGTTCAGTAATGGGTGTGTGCTATGGCAGAAGATGAGCTTCTATAAGAAAAAAACCTTAAGGTGCGAGGTGATGAGGAGACTGCAGGTCCCATGTGCCCCTGGATGACTTGAAGCACTTAAGAAGTCTGGTATCTGGGTGATCAAGAACAAGGCAAGCTGGTGACTTCTCTTAGAGGAGCTAGTCCTGACACCACCCTTCTTTCAGCTGGAGAGGTCACTACTGAGTTGCACAGGGGAATCAATGTACAGCGTATGCAGCAACAACTCTTGACCACACACAGCTCAGGAATTGAGACAACAAGCAAGGGAAATGAATTCTCTTAAGAGCCTTGGACTTTGTTCCAAGGAAACTGATGGCTTGACTTCCACCATGAGCCATGGGAAAAGTATGAAATGAAGCAAAGCTTCTTTGCCTATTTCTCCACTCTCTCAGACCCAAAACTGCTCAGATCTTTATTCTGCTGCACAGCTGCAGCCTAGTAATAAGACAAAAAGATTGTAATGAACACACTTTGCATACCTTAGAGTGAGGCGTGGGCAATTTTCTGCTTGAAAAGAGGTATTTATGAAATAAAGACACTTAAGAAACACCAAATTATCGGCAGACTGTTTTGAATCCTTTTCAGATATCCCTAGGCTTTTCTTTCTGCCTGTCTTGTACTAGTATATCCAAGATACTCTTTTACAGTTGCTGGAGCTCATTCACTTCATTTAAAAAAGTGCTGTTTCCTTCAAAAAAGTACATCTCATTGTCTCTTGCCTTTGATCAAAGTATGACAGAGGAAAAACATACAAGCTCAATTAAATTGATATATCAAGGTTCAATTTTTGCAAGAATTTAAGCAAACTTTGATTCAAATAGAAGTAATGTGTTGTTACTTCCTGTGGTGAAGACAGCTTTCAACTACTGATATATAATAGTAATCGCTTCATTCTGCTGCAACAAAGAATTCTTTTCTAGGTGAAGTTTACTTGGCTTTAGGATATTATCCCATTTCTTAGTGTTCTCCCTCTCCTCATCTCTCCTCACACTCCTGCTGTGCATGTCTTCTGGCTTCATGCTTTTCCTTGCATCATTTACCTTGAGTCATGTACTGGTACTTCAATTGAGCACCATTCAAAATACTCTGTTTTAAAATCAGACCTCTAGGCTGAGTCAGTCATATTTTCTCTGTACTTAAAAGAGGACCTTCTTCTGGTATGTATTTCTTGTCAATGACTTTACAAGGAATCTGGAGAACAAGCTTAGAATAGATGTCTTGCTTTGAAATGGTTTAAGTTGGTGTCACAAATCAAATCTGGGGAATAAAAGGTAGAAGTCCTAAGAGTACTTGTACTCACCAATGCCTAGAACATCAAGTATATCACCTAGTTTGCGATATTTGGCTTGAGATGTGTCTCAGGTTGGACAGTCCAAAACAAAGGGCTTTAGCATTAGTGAATGGTTCAAAATGTAAACCTTTGACCTGCTAAAACATCTGGGGCTTTGAGTGTGTTTTCAAACTCTAATGCTGAGTGTATGGCATCTCCTTGGGAGGTCCACATGTTGACAGATACCTAGATCCAGCCTGGGATGGATCAACTGACATGGATTTAAGATTTAGCTTGATTGGATTGTCTTCTGTAACCCTAAAGGTACTATGCTGCAGAACAAGAAGGGCATCCAAGGAGTTCCCCAAAAAGGTCTTTTAAGATCAGTTATGTCCAAGTCAAAATAATTCAACAGGTGAAAAAGGCAGTAAGAAAAGCTAACAGAAAGGAAGAATTTCTTCTTTTTCCTTCGTATTCAGAAATAATGTACTGATAGAAGAACCTACTGAAGCCTGGGAAACCCTTCCTACTCTGTGCCTTTTTTCTGTCTTTGCTTTTGGTAGTTTTAATGTATGAGCACTATGGTTTTGGCTTACACTGTCAGAGTTAATAATATGATAGTGCTTCTGTTATGAAAAGGAAACTAGTTGAAATGAAACTATGCTACAGCTGTACCAAGTATGTAGACACATTTTTAGTGTCTAATGAGGTTCCTGTTACAAAACAGACCCCTCTTGGACTTGCTGACGTCAATCACTTATAATTGCCATGTTTGTCATTGTTTGTACATCAACTTCACATCATAGTGCACTGTATTGAGTGGAACATCTATGGATGCCTTGGCAGCATCAAATGCCATGCACTAAATGCTCTGAGGTCCTTCCTCAACAAGGCTTACGGCTTCTACTGAAACGAAAATACATTTCTGAGATGAAGTATCATAAGCGAGGGACACATCTGAAAAAGTGTTCCTAATGTCCATTAGCCTTGCTTTCTGAACATAATTAATTGCTTTAGTGTGGATTTCCATGCTAATGTGGGTAAGAATATTTTTTCTGAAGAGTTTTAGCTGTGTATCGTCAGTATATCATCACCTACACTGATGATAGCATAGTATAACTAGCCCCAAAAGAAAACAAACAAACCCTAAAAGTCGCTGTACAGTTATGCTAGCAATGTTTTGTGTCTGAATGTGCTCCAGATATAAAGTATTCCCCTCCTTTTTATCTTTTATTCCCTGGACATCTGTGATTATTATTTTTTTATCTCAAGTTTTCCTTCAAGGTTTAGGAAGAATTTGAAAAGTATAATTTTATAGGCTAAGAAGAGGCAACAGTGGAGAAGCTCTTCTTGCAGTTAAGTGTTGTGCTTCCAGATAGACAAAATGAGATTATTTTTTCTTCTTAAGGAACACAGATGCCTACATGTGAGCAGGTGGAATAGGTGTGTTTCTTAGAGCATGATTCATCTTATCATAAAATGGGTGTCTATAGCAGACCAGATGAACCCCATGGCAGAATTCCCCTTTTTTTCCCAGTGAGATCACTACCAGTTTGGCCATCCTCTTGAGAAATGTCTGTATTTTCAATACATAAGTGAAATGAGAACCACTCAGGTGTGGTAGGTTCCCCTTGAATTAATTCTGAATAGGCCTACTACTTTAGCAGGGTGAATCCCTGCAATGGAAAGGGGAATTTGGCAATTGGCCCATTAACTTTAATGAAGTTTGCATGTCCGTACTTCAGCAAAGACTGGTCCTCTCTTCACATGCATCAAGGAAAAGGGTGTTATGTGAATGTGAGGAAACCATTTCGGCTCTTTCAGCCTGAAAAAATCTTAATGATGAGCCAAGTGTAAGTAGGTATTTTGGAAGAACTTCACAGGACAAGCTTTCAGAGATTTTAAGCTCAGATTTTCCTGCAGAGACTTTTCTTCTTGCAAATGTATGTGCAAGTGCTCTGTTTTACATAGCTCAGATTATTTAAAGCAAAACAAACCCCAGAACAGTAGCTAAAGCTTGTGGAAATAAAGAACCGCTCCGTCTTTTCAGAATTTGGCATTTCAGTGTTGGCTAATTTAGTTGTTTGTGCAAAACCCATAAATAGCCTAGACAGGTTACTGATACCAGACATAATATTGCTTGTGTTAAATCTCTTATCAAGTTTGTATCTGGCTGCCAACCAGCTTAATAAAAAGCTGTTATTTATGTTCTTTAACAATATAGCAAGTAACCTTCATGGGTTTTGTGATTTCATAAATGCTCTTTGTGTTTTCATGTTGATTGTAACTGAGAGATATTGTAAGGAACACAGTCAAACCAGCACACAGTAATTCCAGGCACAATTTAAAAATACACCACACTGACTTCCAAAGTAACCTTTGGCATATGCAAATATTCTGCGTGTCCATCTTTCATTTTGCTATTCCTGAAGGCAGCTCTGAAGAGAAAAAAAAAACCAAAACCCCTAACTCAAAAAAACCAAGGTCAACCCTCTTAGATCTTCCATTCCAAGCCCCAGTGGACCTGAATGATGTGGTCTTCAAGATAGGTCAATATGTACTGTTCTTTTTATGTCTAGATGTTTCTGAATGTAAAAGTGAATGAAGCTGGCCCAGAAGACCTCTGGCGGGAGGTTAGATCATCCCAGATGGACTGCCAGCTGCCTGCTCAGGGAAGGATGGCATTTACTTTCCCTCAGGAAGGAACTGAGAGGAAATGTAGTAAAGATGCTGGCAATAGCTAGGGCTATGATGGGGGAAAAAAAGAAGCATGAAGAGTTTAATGTTGTTGGCATACCCTGACAAAGTGAAATAACCTGCCATCATGCTGCTTGTGGGTTCACCTTTACCTGATCCAGGCTGGTAGAGCCTGTACCAGATTCTGATCTTGAAGCACTGAGAGTATCCCCTTATGGCCATTAAGACAGAAGGAGAATAAAATTAAAGGGAATCAGGAAAAGCCTCCACACTCATTATGAAAACAAAACTGTGCTAGGAAACATGGTGCGTATTTCTTTTAATCAAAAGCAGGAAGACATTTGGAGCACTCGAGGCCATCAATTGCCCTCCGGCCCATGGCGGAAGTCCCCAATGATGTAAATGGGAGCTCTGCACGCGAATAGCAGGGGCATGGAGACGCCTTGGCGTACCTCTGCAGGGAGTGTACCAAGAAAGACTGTGACTGGGCTTTAAAGCCTACCAAGAGCAGCTGGGGTGTTTAGTTGACTTTTATAGAGCACTTCATTGACTTCTCAAGGCGCGAACGTGCATTTCCATTGTAGAAGAAAAAAAACCAAGCTTGGTGTTTTGTGCTCGTTTCCTGTCCCTGCCTTTAGATGGGCTGGAATCCTGTGAGGTCTCAGCTGCACAGCCCCCACTGCCTCAATATTGGCATCAGTGAGTGGTGACACTGTGTCTGCAGACAGCACCGGCAGTCTCCCGAGCAGCTCTTCCTCACACTTGTAATGATCTGGAGATTATGATACAGGAAACTACTTTGCAAAGCTTGCTGGTTTTGGGCAGGAGCTCTTGATTTTGTGACAAAGACAAATGATTATTTAGGGAGTAGTAAATAGTTTTGTCTGATGATGTTAAGGGGCAGATGACCTCTTCTGTGGCTGCAGCCCCTGAAACAAAAAAGGTTCTTTTCACCATTCTACAAACAGGTTCATTCTTGATCTTTCCTTGCATCGTACTGCAGAGGAAACGTCAGCCTAACAAGTCCTCAGGGTATTTTTCATTACATATGCATCCTCTATTACTCATAAGTTCCTTTTGTGATTTTGGTGGACATTTGACACCTATTATTATTAAATAAAGCATTGTGGTTTTCATTTCAGAATGTTTGCGTAACAGTTTCATTAAACCTCTTTAGGAACAATTCTTCCATGTCATGGAGTACATTTGAGATGCTGTACTTTAGGATTTTTCCCAGTATAAATTAAAGTAGAATTTGCTTCTCTTCCTGTTTGATGTCTCAAACAAAAATATTATTGAATAAACCAAGAAGATCCTAAGGGCAGAACAATTTTATGACACTGGGAAGTACAGATCAAACTTTTGTAAGAGAAGCAAAAGTAATGTATTTGAAGAACTACTTGAGTGAACATAGGTCAGCAAGCAGAAGTCTGGGGCCAGAACCCTTGACTAAAGTATTACAATTTGAGGTTTTATAAAGGGTCAGTTCTTGCTAGCTTTATTCATTTCTTGTCCAAGAAAGATTTCCATTGTTACTTGTAAGACTCTTGACTGAGTGGGAATAATAGGATTTGCCTGAAAAAACATTGGAGCTGTAGATAAGCACAGAATTAAGATCTGAATGTTCCACTTTTTTAAGAATTAAACCCCAAATCTCACATGAGTTTTGATCTGGTCTATCTGTGATGTTAGTCAACCCAAACCTTCAGATCTGAACACCTGCAAAGAAGATTTGGAGCCAGAGCCTGTGGCTTGAGCCCCTCTTTGTTAAGTGCTTCAAACAATAGCAGCAGCAATGTTCCCTGTTCCCAGCGCAAGCTATTTATGACAATGCCCTTTGTTAAAGGGATTGTTCAAGGGACGGTAAAATACTCTGCCAAGCTTTAGTTATTGAGTTGAAAGGAATTAATGTTTTCCTGGCATTTTCATTTACCTTGTCACTTTAAAAGAGACATATATGTATTTTGGTAGTGGGAAGGAGGAGAATAATTAACTCTTGCTAGTCTGTATTCTCAGAGTTGAAAATGTGGCTACATAATCATAGTAGAGTCTTTCTCCTGGTGGATTCACCTGAGTTTTTCCCATCAATTTTCTCTACAGAGAGCAGAAGCATGTACTGTATAAGGATTTTCTGATAAATCAATTTCAGTTCATTTCCTGTATATTTACTTTTCCTAGTGATAACGTAATAGAAATGCTCTGAAATAAGAAACATGTTTCTTGGAAGTAGAGACGATGCTGTAATTGGAGAAGTGTACTTCAACTATCCTGGATTTTAAAGGAGATACTGAAGTACTGTTCTTGATATTGATGGACAAGCATATTTTCAAATACTTAGCTGTATTTTGCTAAATTTGTTTGCACAGAAGTAAACAGAAGATTGATTTGAGGATGTTGGCTAGTTTTCATTATGGACAGGGCTAACCCTGTTCTTCAAGGCTGTATGCACCATTACAATTTCCATACACTGTTTTAAAATTTCAAATGTTAACCTTTCCTTTGTCTTCTCTTGCAGATACAGGCAGCCCATTTGTAGAGATGCACAGTGATATTCCTAAAATAATACACATGACTGTGGGAAGAGAAATGATCATTCCATGCAGAGTTACAGCACCAAACATTGCTGTTACTTTAAAAAAGGTACTTCAATCCACGCATGCTCCGAAAGTGCTATTGTGGATGATGCTTTGTTTGTTTGCTTGTTTACAACTCTTTTAATGCTTTTGAAATATTTCAACAACTTGGTATTTCTCAAGAAATACTAAATGTTTAAACAAGGTTTCTGAGTGTCAGTGTGCTTAGAAACATTGAGTATTTCAACCCTGGAGGCTTTGTGTCACATCTCACAGAAGAGCTTTGTCAAATCTCTTATACTGGATGGGAATTTTCTGAAGAAACTGAAGCTTTTCATACCATTTTAGTAAACCTTTACTGACAAAGGTTTCTGAAGCCCAGGAAGGAATTTCTTGTTAGGAGAAGAGATTTCCTCCCACCTCTTCCCCTGCCCTTCCTCCCCTTTCCTCTTCTGTCCTCTGGAACAGCCGGTAAGTGCAGTCCCTGGAGATTTGCTGTGGCTGAACAAGGATCTCTGCAAGCCTTTACCCGACCCCACTCTCACCAGTGACTTTGCTGCTTCCTTTAACATATGAATGCTTTTATCAGATAAGGGATGGCTTCTCTTCATAGGGAAATTTGTGCCCAGTTTGAGTGGGCCCACTTTTAGGAAACCTAGACTTCTTTTATGTTTAGGAGAAACCCTTTCTTTCCTAGGTGTAGCCAGTGCCAACATATATATAGGTAATTGTCCTATATATACATAGGTGAAGTACCTGGTATCAAGACAGAACGGTGCTTGTTTTTAATAAAGTTCTTTTGTTTGGTTTAAAAAGCAGGTAGAGGTGAGAGTGATGTTTTGTTTCTAAATAAAAGGAGTTCTGTACCCAGAGGTTTAAGTGTTCACCATTGCTATAAGGAAAAGAAATTTGTCTTTTTATAGAATAACATGTAATTGCCAAACAATACCATCATAAGATGTTTATCTGCACCAGTATAAGTCTTTGATTCTTCTTTGTCTGCAGAATTTTACAGCAGCCACAAGTTTGATCCTGTGTTTTAACTTGACTTGGAGGCTTGCAAATTCTATCCAATGCTGTTTTGGTAATATAGGTACTGATTTGACCTCTTGGTTTCCATCTGTTAAATCACATGAAAAAAAGGAAAATATAGAGAAAAGAAAGTAATTTGACCGAGGATGTTACTGTATGTGTATGTGCACATACACACACACACAGAGTTCTGCTGCAAGAAGCGTACCGGGGTGGATGATGCACAAGATTCTGTGGCTATAGAATCAGAAGTAAATGAGGCTTTGCTTTCCGTAGGGTGGAATGTAGTAAAGTGGCACCTTATAAGGGCACTGTAGTGTTGCATCTGAAATCTCAGCACATTAAATTCCTTAGAAAATTCCTGGCAGGTTCTTATTAAGCAATATAAGAATATTTTTTTTTTTTATTTTTTCTCCTTATTTGGAGGAGATTGGGACATATCTGCCATCTCTTTTCATATTGATTTGCGCTTAGCTTGGGGTTGTGGTATAAGATATTTTTACACTTTCAATACCAGATATAATACTCTGAGAAGGAGAAAGAGGAAGTGAAGCCAAGTCTTGAAAGAAAGGATTAGTTGCTTACATGTTTTGCATTCCAGGAAAAATAAATGTGTATCCTAATTAATCCCAGAATTTCCTGAAGCATGCAAGCTACAGTGCATTACATCATATCTTGCTTTATTTATCATCTGTGACACCCAAATATGAAGATTCCAGCAAGTTTTTGCTCACAAAGCAATTAAGAGGTGTGTTAAATGAATTTCACAGATGCAGGCTTAGTACTTCTGGAAAGCTGGCAAAAGCTATTCTGTTTTCCATTCAGTGATAAAGGAAGAAGTGATGTCCCCATAATGTAGTCTTCTGGAGCTGGAAAGAAAACCCCAGCATTAGAGTCATTAGGTGCTGTATTCTATATTGCCAGGAAGCAAGAAAACCTATAAATTGATACTCTCAAAAAGAGTTTGGTTTCCACCAGAGCAGCAAGATGATACATCTAGTTGAAGCCCTTGAAAGCATACGTATGAACTACTTAAACCAAAGCTTGAATATTTGTTTTACTTAGAATAGGAATAGCAACAGAGCTCTTAGATTCCAAGATATTGTTGAATGGTAGCCAGCAGGCTGTAATGCAATGGGCTTTACTTGTGTGTAACACACACTTCCCCTGTTATTTGCATACTTATTATAGCATCTTATCAGCTGTTGTAAAGATAAGGAATTATACCACAGCATTTCATGCTGTGTAATTATTGTTTGTTTGATTCATCATGCATTTCTGTTGGAGGAAGTGGCATGAGATCAGTAGAGGTGATCTCAAGTGTAGCTTTTGGCATGTATTGAGGAGGCAGCATCAAAGCTGTCCTGTTTTGAAGAGAAGCTGTACCATGCAGAAAGGTGCCAGGCAGCTATGCTTCCCCTGCAGCATCTGGCAGCCACCTGTGCTGGCTTTGGCCAAAGGAAGGAGAGGGCTGGCCAATGCATAAGTCCTCTATTCAAATAAGGTAGAAGAAACAGGTGAAGGAGACTTAGTGAGACTGAATACACAGTGAAAGGTGATGAGCTGCAAGGTGCTTAGTTGACCCAGAGGTCTTTGCTTAGAGCATTAATTCACTCACACTCTGCTCTGACATCTTTATAAACATATTACTTTTACCACAAAAGCATGCTTTATAAACATATGCTCACATCCAGGCTTTGTATTTGTGGCTGATATCTGTGTTACCCAAACGGTGATATTTATTCCCTTAATAAAGCATAACAAAAAGCACAATTTGAAAGCGAGAGGTCTTGTCTGACCTTCAATGCCTATGTCATACTTTGCTTTTTTAAGGTTGGGTTTTTTTAATATATATATATCTTATGGGGTTTAAAACTCAAAGGAGCTTAATGTTCAACATGATTTGTAACACTGACAAAGTGAGTGCTTGATTCCACGTGGCAATATTTTAGTCTGTATTACATTTCAGGTCTTCAGTTTAAAAACACTGCTGGCTATACACTAGTTACTTGTTGGCTCCTCAATTTTTTAGGGCCTTGAAAGTGCCATATTTTTAAAATGTGGTGAATACTTTTTCTGTGGAAATGTGATGTATTTAGTGTTTCATGGTGTCCTTCCAAAATCTGTAGTCAATATGACTTTCCTCATTCAGCACAATCAAAAGTTCTCAATAAAAGTGCCCAAGGAAGCTTTGTGTCTTTAAAATTTGATTTTCATGTTGTATAACTTTGAGATGCATACTCTGTGACCTGCCAGATTTGGAACAGCCATTTATGTTCTCAACTGTTTGGGGTTTTTTTTAAGTAGTCTAGTCCTTTAGACAACATGAATGTGAGAAGCATCAGATTGAATTCTGACAGGAATTTACTAAAGCCACAAAACAACAGCAAATCAAGTCCATTCGTCACCTCCATTGAAAAATGTGTTTTTTTGGCTCCATGGGGAAACCAGGATGCTTAATTACAAAGGTTCACCAAGACGAGCACTTTAGCTGCCAACTGGGAGCCAACAGAATAGCAGTCCAAGCACTGAAGCTGATGATAATGTCAATCTATTGTGTCATAAATTACATCCTGTTATAAATAATGAAATCTTGGAAACAAATAAAATATTCACATTCTTCACCTAGGTTTTTCCTCTATTTTGTGATGAAAATGTGCCTTGAAAAATCTGTATAATTAAATGTCATCCTTTCTAGTCTGATTGGCATTTTTAGGGTGTTTTTTTCACATTCCTTTTTACTAGGCTGCTTTGATTAGAGTGTGGCATGAAGATGAGTTGTTTTTATGATGCATGTTTGACACTTCCAGATTCCAGGAGAAACCCTAATTCCTGATGGCAGGACAATAATCTGGGACAGCATGAAAGGCTTCAGAATACCTAAGGCAACCTACAAATTCATAGGGCTCTTGAGCTGTGAGACAACTATCGGTGGACACAAGTACAGCACAAAGTACCTAACGCACCGAGAAAGTAAGTAGCCCTCTCCCCACGCTCCATGTCTTTTGTAAAGCACTCTGCATTGGTGACGTTATTCACTTTTCTTTCTCTTCATCACATGCAGCCAACACAATTTTTGACGTTCAGTTAAGCACCCCACGTCTTGTCAAGTTGCTGAAAGGAGACAGCCTAGCAATTAACTGCACTGTCACGGCAGCCTGGAACACCAGAGTGCAGATGACGTGGACTTATCCTGGAGAGGTGAGTGCTGTGATTGAAATGAAGAAAACAGGGGTTTCCTGCAGACCATGCTGTATCTAGCATACCAGGAGCAGTTTTGCTTCAAAATGCTTCCCTTGGTTCTCATTCCATCATTTTGACCCTTGCAGACATGTCTCTTAAGGTTTCCTTTTTTTCTTTCTGGTGAATAATTGGATAAGTAAACATGTTTACACAGTGTACTCTGGTTGTATTGCATAATCATGAGCAAACGCTAGAATTGTTTCATCAAAGAGCTTCTTTTCAGTCTGGTGAGATGATAGAGATTTATCACTCAGTCCTGAGCAGGGACTCTCTCTTGTGACAAAAAAATGTTTTCAGCAAGGCTGTCTTTCTCTACACATTCATTTCAAAGACTGGCAGACAGTCAGGCACCCGACTCGAGCATGTTTAGGAAAGATATTTTGATTTAGCTAGCCAAAATCTCATTTGTTAAATGTCACATGAACAATCTTCTTGTTTTGACAACTTACAGGAATGATCTTGAATGTGCTTCTCCTCCCCCCATATTGGGAGCATCCTCATAAATACTTGTCGCATACAGAATATCTGTCAGGGAGTCAGGATAAGCCTGATAAGAAATTTGACATTAGTTTAAGGTTTACAACTCCCATTCCTTTCATGTCAGTTTGATTTACGCTAGTGATTCAAGTCAAGATCATTTATTATGTCACTCATTGTGCCTAATCACAAGCTGAAATTATGATTACATTATATAGGGAGACAAATGCAATTGTGTTTTGCCATTTTCACTGGCATTTTTTCTCCTTGGAAATAAACAACTTGGCAACAAGAAATGCTCCAAATTCATTATGTTGCTTATTGCTGCCTTACCAAGCCCTAACTGGGCACCAAACTTGTGAAATTCTGCTTTGTTTCTATTTGGATGGTAACTGAAGAGTGCTCAGTGTTTATGAGACACCAACAATGTTCTGGGTTAAATAAACTTTGAGGCCAAAGGGGTAGTTGCAGGAAATAACTCCTCAGACTCACATTATCTTCAGTTCCACCCTGTTATTCCATTGCCAAATCTAGTCCTTTTTCCATCTATAATGTTTCCAGAATTGTCTCTTTCTTGTGTTAATACCCTCTTCTTCTATATGTCTGCTGACTATGGCACAGAATCCAGGCACCAAACTATGTGCTGCTCTTCACATTGTGGCTTCCAGGGCTTTTATGAGCAATGCTGGAAAGGGCACAATAGGGAGCTGGTGTCTTGGTGGGGCGGGCCGTACAGAAGGGATGATTTTCATCTGGAAAGAACTAGTTTGGATGCTGTTACAGCTTTGGTGAAGAAAAGAATGGCTTCCTTATATAATGTTACTCATAATTTTGTTGTTGATCCTCTGGGAATGTTAAGGCATCTTTTCATGTCTGTGCTGTACAGAGGGATCTGGATTTTTTAAATTTATGTATGTAGGTAGCATAGTAAAATAAACATCTTAATGAAAATTGGTCTGATTAAGCTCACTCTTGTTCATTTTCATTTATATAGGCAAGGAGGAGAGGTTCTGTAACACAGCGCATTGACCAGAAGAATACAGAAGCCAATATTTTTTACAGCATCCTTGTTGTTGACAAGGTGCGTGATATTGATAAAGGCCAGTATACCTGCCATGTGAAGAGTGGACCATCAATCAAAGCTGTTAACACAACAGTCATTGTTTATGGTAAGAAGTGATGTAGATTTGTAGAATACTGAATACTCATGTACCAAGTTCAGTCATACAATAGCTTTATGTCTTGAACAGAAAGCAGAAATGAATTTATAGCAGGATCATCATGGCCAGAAAAAGAAGGGAGACCAGGTTGAATCTGGGCCTTTACTTCCCTGACTGTTCTGTGTTGCTGGCGGTAGACCTATTAATGTTCAGTTTGATCACTGTTGTCTGCTAAATACTGTGATGACCCTGTTCTCAGTCAGTTCTGCAGGAAGCAGTCTATCAAACTACAGTCTGGGGGAAAAAAAGTTCAAGATGAACTTAAGTAGAAGAATTTCTTTTCTTCTTCTCTGGTACTTATTCACTGATTACAATGAAAAATGAAGATAAAAAGAATAGTCTAGCTGTGTACAGAGGAGGTAGCTGCTAGGCCATTCAGAAAAATGAAACAAGTGCTAGATGATCATTAAAATGGTTTTACAGTGGGAACCTCAAACGAGTTCCCTGTGGACTGCCTGGACCTTCAGTGAAATCTAGAAATACCTGGTGTTATTTCAAATTTATGTGAATTAGGACTTTTTTGCATTGGGACTCCCTTCTTTGTGGCATCCTGTTATAATTAGGCCTATCCAGGATCTTTGGGGCATCATTGGTATTAAAGACCAAGTGCTTGGTGGATGTCCTCTGTGACAGATGAATTTTGGTTGGAATATTGATTAGTCCCATATTTTCAGTGGTCTAACTTTTCTGTCTTGTCTCAAAGTGTGGTCTGAACACACCAAGTTGGTATTCTTAGAGAGTGTTTCAGTTTGTTTTCCCTAGCCCTGGACTAAATCACTGGGAGCACAGGATGAATCATGATATCCGCTTGTACTCTTAACAGCAACCTGAAGCAGTCAGAAACTGAGTTTTAGATTAAAGTCAGAGAAGCTGCAACAGATGAAGGTAGCCTGTAATCTCTTGTTCACATAAGCAACCCCATCTGTGGGATACCAATGTTAGAAAGAGCCTGTGTGTGAATAATGGTTTGCAGAATCAGGGTTGTATATTTATAACTTGACTTTTGTAATTAAAATACTGATTTATCTTGTTCATGTTATTTTCAGTGTACATAGCAAGCTGGGTTAAATATTGCACTTGTTTAATAGATATTCAACATCCTTATGCAGTCTATAATGTGGGTAAATGTTGCACCATAGGTATTATGAAATTGTTACGAAATTGTTCATATTTTGAATGTTTTTATTTTGCTCAAGTGTAGTTAGAGGGTAAAAAAAAAGAAGAAGAAGAGACTTTTTTAATGCACTGTGTTTTATTGCCTTTGGTAAAAGGCATCAACTTGCCAGAGAGTTTGAAATATGGGCAGTACAACTGGAAAAGAACAAATTCCAACAGGTTGAGATTGTTCCAATGAAGTGATAAAGATTTGTTTGTTTGATGAAACAGCTGTTTACCAGTGATACAGAAAGTTTCTGCCTTTTCCTCTGCTGTTTCTCTGAAGGTGCCTTAAATCACCTCTGGCAGAATATGTTCTTTTGGGACATTTATTGATTCTTGGCCTTTAGGAGTGGAAGGGTCATCTGACCATCTAGTTCAGCTTCCCCTGTACCACAAACCGCCTTATCTTTTGTGTCTTTTGACTGAAGCACAATGTGAATTTGGCTGCAATGTGTCTTCTTCTGGCAGGTTCATGGCCTGGAAACTGCATCTCAGTTTCTTTTATATTTGTGGTATTCCTCTCTAAGATGTTAAGCTTTATTCTTGCTGTTGCCATGTGAGGACATCAAAACTATTAAAGATTACTTTTATCTGGATTCCTGTTCTCTTTAGTAGAACAATTCTTTTTGCAGGCTGAAAATCAGTAATAAAGTGGACTCTTTCTATTTTGTTTAAGATAAAGTGTTCATTAATTTGAAACGTCGAAGAAAAACTGCACTGGAGGCTGTAGCTGGAAGAAAATCCTATCGTTTGTCAATGAAAGTGAAGGCATTTCCCTCTCCAGAGGTTATATGGTAGGACAACAACTACTTTCACATATGAGTACTGGACCTTTTCTTAGATGAAAAATGCTACCTTGATAAAATATTCAAATAAGGCCTCTTGAAATTGCAACAAACTGGAGACAATGCAGTTGTAGTTTTGTTGGAAGCTTCAGGGTTGTCTTGGGTTTTAACAATTTATGAGAACTTTATCTCCATTTTGCAAGTGCAGAAAAGGAGATCTGCCAACTTTAAAGCTTATATCCTCAAATATATTATGTATGTTTCCTACTGAAATCAGTGGACACCATACAACTTGTATCTCTACCAAGCCTGACCAAAATGTTGCATCTAACTTCACTCAGAACTAGACATGAGACCTCAAGTTCCTTTCCAGACAGTAGGAGAAAAAAAGATTTTCATTGAAATAAATGACTGAACTGAGTCATACAGACATGCACTATTAGAGAAAACAATGGAAGTTTGGTTTATTATGTGGTGAAATGCAGGTTGTAGATCTACTTTAGTGACTGGAGCATTCACTTTGGCTCAAATATACTGTGCTAAGAAATCTTTTGAACAGTTTTTTATATTAATCCAAACCACTTTTATACAAAACAATGTTATCTATTCATGATCTCAAGTGCTGAGAGGTTTTTTTTTTTTGTTGTTGTTGTTTTGTTTTGTTTAAATAATTTTAAACACCAGTAGCTCTGGCTCAATTCATTGCACTTTAACAAAGGGTCTATGACAAGACTGATTAAGAAAACAAACTATAGACACATGAGCAGTGAGAGTTCATGTTACTCACAGCCAGGAATTACTTTTGCTCCAAACATTTTGTTTTACAAAACCTTTACATTTATAGATCCACATGGAAAATTTAAGGGACAGAAGTAGAGCTGATGCTAGCCATTTATACAGTATTTTGAGTTTCCTTAATGGTTGGGCAGTTGACTACACATACAGACCCAGAACTTCTGAATTATGAAAAAAAAAAATCAATTTAAAAAAGAATTTTTATTTATCTATTTATTTATTACAATGAGCTTGGGCAAACACTGGAACAAGTAGTCCAGAGAGGCTGTGGAGTCTCCATCCTTGGAGATACTAAAAACCAGACTGAAAATGGTCTTGGCCAACTGTCTGACCTTGCTTTGAATAGTAGGTTGGACGTGGTGACCTCCAGGGACTCTTTCAGCCTCAGCCATTCCATGGTTCAGTAAAATACAGATGCAATGAAATGCCTAAATTCATAATCCTTAGATCAAATTTTTAGTGCTCTTATACTGACAGTAGGTTTTCTGTAAATACTTACTAAAACCTGGGAATCTTTTAATCAAGTCCAGCATCGTAATGAAACACTATTGCACTCCTCTACTCATGTCAACCTTCGTATATCATGCAACCTACTAAAATATGGTTTATGCTGTATTTTAGACTTTGAAGAGAAGTGTTGTGTTTCTTCAGGAATCTGTGTGTGAGAGAGTATTTTCTATGCTGATTTTCTGTTATCTTTAAAAACATTCACTTGATAGCAGGATATCTGATTCTTTAGTGCTTATCTAATCTACTTACCCTTCCTCTTCCTAAAATCACAGCTGTGCTTAGGCTACTGTAATACTTTGTCCCAGGATGTATTCTGAGGTCATAAAGAGATGGTCAGTGCTGGGTGATGCAACCTCTTTTTGTCTGAATGACTCTTAGCCAAAATGGTTGTCTTCTATACTAAATGGTGTCACGAGCATGGAAAATTGGGATCTTCAGAGATGGAGCTGCAATTTTCAGCAACTCTCAAGTACTACAGGGCCCTGTCAGATCCTTATCAATTTTATATAGAGAATAATGATACTTATAAAGCAGTTTGGAGAATACCAGTCTTATTTGTAGGGGAATGATAAGCCTCTGGTAAACAGAATCTCAAGCTCTAAATTCAGTTGTTGCCCAAAGATTGAGAAATGTGAAATGAAATAATGCAGGCAGTTTAGGCTACATTATTTTTTTCAAAATTTTGATTTCTGGAATTCTTTTAAACAGGTTAAAAGATGGGCTACTTGCTGCAGAAAAGTGTGCCCGATACATGGTTAAAGACTATTCATTAATCATAAAGGATGTTGCTGAGGAAGATGCTGGAAACTACACTATAATATTGAGTATAAGGCAGTGGAATTTGTCTAAGAATCTTACAGTCACTCTTACAGTAAATGGTAAGTTTACAGCATGTTCTCACTCTTCTCCCAGACACTGAACTAGATATTCTTTTACCTTGCACATTTAAGGTCATTAAGTGTTTTCTTGCTAACTTTCATGGACTCAAATCCAAACCCCATATAGAGTGTGACAGACCCATCTTGGAATCAGAAAATGGATGCTGGTTTTCATTAGAAGGGTTTCTATCTTCCGTGGTCGCATACTTGTTCCTGATGACTTAAATGTGTTACTAACCACTCATCTGACTTGACTTAGGCTTGCTGGTTTTCTTTGTTTTCTTAGGGATTTTTCTTATTACTCACCCTGCAGGAATGTAGTATTTTCATGACCATGTAATACATTGGAGATGAGCTGGTTTTAAATGCTTTCTAATTTTTATCCTTTGCAGTGAAACCCCAGATATATGAAAATGCTGTGTCATCATTCCCTGATCCCAATCTGTATTTACTGGGTAGCAAGCAAGTGCTGACATGCACCGTGTATGGTATTCCTCAGCCTAAAATTAAGTGGATGTGGTATCCCTGCAGACAAAATCATTCTAGAACAAGGTAGGGCAACTTCCTTACTTCTATTTGGCATGTTTTCCCCTATTATTACATTTAAATATTTACTTTTTCCACAGAAATATAGCTTGCCTTAACCGCTGCTTAGTTAGTAGAGTTTGTGAGCTTTTAATTAATATAGTTTTTAGTAAACATGTAGGCACAATGCATTTGTTTCTGCATCATTATTTGAAAATGGAGGGCAGAGTTGTTATTTTGTATTGCTACTTAGGTTTGTTTACAGTTCACTACCATTCATGCATGTAATGTCCAGAGGCGATAATCACTTCCTAATTTTTGGGGGAAGCATTGCAGACAATGCCTTGCAAAGTTCACACACTTTCTCATGAAGGAGATTTCCATGCTTTCCTCTATGCTTTCCTCCATGCACAGTGATTCCTCTGTGTGGCATCTTTTGAAATTCAACCAAACTAATCTTAAGAACTTTTTCCATTATGAAGGTCAAATGTGTTTTCTGGTACATTGACTCACAGATTCAGTTCAGCAAGGCAAATGTGCCCAGCACTTTTCAGATGATATTTCAACAGCGTAAAATATAAATGGTGCCATACAAGCTTACACGATGCTGATGAGGTGCTTAACTAATCCTCTTTTTTATTTAAGCTTTCTTTTGAACTCTGTTTCTTACTATTACAAGTTCGTGTGTTGACTCATTTTTCCAAAGCTCTTCCTGCATCATGAAATCTGACACAATCCTAATGATTAACACTAAACCTCCACAATGGTGTTAGCATTAAACTACTATTGAGGGGTTCAAACATGGAAAGTATTTGGATCACAGCACAATGAAGACACTTAAACCTAACAGAAGTTTAAGAACCAGTCTTTTCTCATTTTGAGTTGAAGAGAATTACTTTACATAGGACTTACCTTCTTTAACTCTTTCATGGACTTGGGTTTTAGTGCTTGTCCAGCCACACATTTAAGCTTATGCTTAACTGCAGGGGTATAAGACGTTTCATTCAATTAAATAAGACAAATATCTCATTTCAAATTAAGGATGCTTGTAAGTGCTTTGTAATCAGGAAGAGAGTGGTCAGCACTTCCTAGGAGCACAGAGTTTTTCCAATTATACCTTGCTTTGGTATTATGCTAATAATAGCTTTCTGTGCCCCTGTCACCAAGAGGTGGCACTAGCAATCTCTCCTTTTGCTGGCATAGGTATAACCTGAAATTCTTCATTTTGAGGACAGGTGAGGGCTGCATTTCCTCTATATGTTATATTACCTTTTAGGGATGAGTTGCAAAATTCTGCGTATTAATTTGGCTTTGCTTATGGTTGCAAGGTGTAAGACAAAAGAAATAGCAGCATCTTTTAAGTAGAGAAACCATGTGAAATGTGTATGTGAAAATTTTCAATCTATTAATTTCTGTCATGTGTTTATACATCTATGCATGGTCTGGGTGGATATCACAGTGCACCACTGTTCAAACTGTTGGTCATTCTTTGGGAGATGGGGTGGTGCTTGTCCATCATCGAATCTTCCCTTTTGTTAACAAGCACAGATCTGCACTACAGTGCAGGAGTGCATGTCATCAGCAACAGAAATTAATATCCACAAGCAGGTGTTTAATAATGTGCTAAACTATAGACTCAATTAAATGCTAATTAGAACTGTGTTTGAGCAGGTGATCAAAGGAGAAATGTATCAACTTGAATCCGCTATTGGCTCTGTTACAAAGTTGTTTCCAGACTTGCTTCCAAATTGCCTTCATAATTGTTCTGTGACAATTCTCTTTAACCCCCTCCCCTTCCTTCTACTTTAAATGCTCATTGAAGTAATAGTCTGGAGAGCACCATTTTTATTGCTTTGCTTGGGAGGAGTGGAGTGACTCCTTCTGAATAATATGGTGACAATTAACTATCAAAGAAAGGCAGAGGTACCTGAACAACTGCATTTTGTCTCTGGCCCTGGGAAGGGAGCAGAGTAGGCTAGCTTGCTGGCACACTTTGCTCAGGCTGATGTATGTGCCACTTAAGGTGTTCCCCCTGAAAAAATAGAGAACCCTTTAATCTCTCTTATTTCACTATACTTTCCCCTTTCTGTGAGGGAAGATTTGGCTGAAAAACAGATTTAAGTTGTGTGTACTTTGTGCAGCAGAGGTAAAAATGTATCTTATTCTGACATTGCAGCATTTCTTTGGGTTTACCTGCTCAGGGTAAGGTTTCCAAAGCTAAAATGTTACTTTGTGTTTGAGTAGTGTCTATTTCTGTGCCTTGTATCTTAAGTTGTTAAACCCCCCCAGTTTACTGTCATGCAGTGTAGGAAGTAGGGATTCTCCTCAAGTTTGAGTCCCATGCCATGGGACACGCTGTGCACTCTGAGTGAAACAATGCTGCTGCTGCAAAGACCTTGCAGTGCGCAAATCTGTTTGCTCCAAGGTTTATATGCGTGCTTAACTTCACATCACTGGAGTACTATGATACTTAGTGCAAAAATTAGATGGTTTTATTTTTAAAGGACAGTTGCCTATGGGCTCCCTAATAGAAGCTATTAGATTATCTGGCTGTTTCTTTCAATTTCTGTTCTAAACAGTTTCTGTTTCAAAAATCTAAAAATACGGCAAAAGGATTCCATTGCTTTTAAATAAAATGCGGGTATATTTTAATGTTTTGTGATTTATCTTCATAAATCAATCTGCATAACTCTTCTCTGTACTTCATTCAGCCAGTAATAGAATGCCAGCCAAATTAAACAGTTACTATATTTTCCTGGTAGCAAATTAAAAAAA
>NDXB01013045.1:58009-75860 GCA_002631895.1 Agapornis roseicollis | reverse complement strand
AGATGAATAACCATGTGTCCCCTTCCCCTCTGCCTTTCAGTTTAGAGGTTGAATGAGGAGGAAGAAAAACAGATATTTTAAACAGATAAGGAGAGACAGAAATGTTTCAATATGCTTCTTTTGCATCATCCTTTCAGGAAAGCATTTAGAAACAAAGACAAACATTTCTCATGCACTGAAACAGAAACAAGATGTGAATCCCCAAGCACAGTAGTGTCTTCCTCTCCCTCTGAAACTGTTCCCTGAGGTCAAACTGAGGTTCAAATTTTGGCCTGGCCTCTTGAAAGTTGCTTGACTCTTTGGTTGCTTTTTGGCAGGCAGCAAATTTTTAAAAGTTTTGCTCTTGCTTCATTTCTTCTGAACAGGAAGGGAAGTTGCTGCTGCTTTAGTTTCTGTTCTGCTACGGGACCAGTCTGCCACCTGGGGACAGGCTCTCAACACCTTTAACCTAACACACTTCGACCTGCCTATTTTCCACATTGGCCTACTGCAAATCTCCAGCAGGCTGTGTGATAGCTTTCCTGTTACTTGCTTTAAGAAGTATTTTCTCCTTTCTCCAGTTCTGTGGCAAGACATGTTTTAGGTCAAGTTTTCTTCTCCTGCTCTTCGGTATCACTGACTTACAGCCCAGAGGTCTGCTTTCTTTTCTGGTAGGTAGAAAAAACTAAAATAAGTTGCCACTTATGAGGTGGTGTCTGCTGCTCCCATCTCTGTTATTCTATGCTGAGTTCCACTATATCAGTTGTTCTTTGCCTTAGGTACTTTTAGCTTTTCTTGCTTACTATTGCAACTTGCTGCTGTCACCTGTTACAGATCATCCTTCCAGCAGAAGGTGAATGCAGCCTTCAGAACTCACCATCTTCCCTCACACATGAAAATCCTGAATAAGATATATGTCTTTCACTTATTGCTTCATTTCCTACTACAGCTATTTCTCGGTTGCTGAAATATTTCAAGCTGAATTTCCTTCTTTTTTAACCCAATGTTACATGTCATGCACCAAATCTGTTAATCAGTTTTTTCGTCAACACTAAATGGCTACCCTGCTTGTGTTTAGATGATGTTGTTTGACTCAGCCACCTTTCTTTAGACCCTCAAGCTTTTTCCCAGTTCATGAAATGTCTGCTCTTCTATCAGGGTATCTTCCTGAATGTAACAAAATAATATGGCTGATGAATGGATGGAGAGCAGCCCTGCAGGGAAGGACTGGGGAATACTGGTAAATAAAAAATTGGGCATGAGCTGGCAAAGTATGCTTGCAGCCGAGAAAGCCAACTGTATCCTGGGATGCATACAAAGAATCATGGCCAGCAGGCTGAGGGTCACCCTCTACTCCAGTCGAGTTCCAACAGTTCCAACACTAGAAAAGGTTGCCCAAGAAGTTGTTGATGCCATCACTGTCAGTGTTCAAGGTCAGGTTGGTGAAACTTTGAGAAACCTGATCTAGTGAAAGATGTCACTGTCTATGGCAGGGGGGTTGGACTAGATGATCTTTAACTTTTCCAACCCAATCTTTCTCTCATTTTCTGATTTCAGGGCAGATGAGACAGGAGAGAAAAGGAGAGAAAACGCAATGATGAGAGTGAGCTACTGGGTGCATTATCTGCAATACGTATATATAGTTTAAGTTTATCACAGCAGCTTGGGACAGAATCCTTTCAAAGCATGAAATACATCTCCTGAAGTAAGTGTGGACTTAGCTCCCAGAGGAATTAGGAAATATCTAGGTACTCTGAAATTACACGTAGTGCCTGCATCTTTGGACCTTTAGAGTTCTAAAATACAGACCAGGTTTCAATTTGAAATGGAAAGGATACAGATGGCATACTTTAACAGATCCTTGCACATGTAAAGAGAAATATCCCTCTCAAAAACAACACTAAAAAAGTCCTCATGAGCAAAATTCCATCTTTGTCCTCATAGAGACTAATAAACACCAATGTATGGTAGTGGACATTATCCATTTGCATGGGTTTAAAGAGAGATCTCTCCACCCGGCAGGGCAGAGAGATATTGTGTACAGTTAATGTCAACAAAACATGAACCACTGCTAAATTTTATTCTCTTCTTCTGAGCACAGACTAAATGTTCTAGCAAACCAGAAAGAGGGAACTTGAACCTGAATCACAATCCTATCTCTGTGTCCAAACAAATAAAATTGCTTCAGCATGGATTTATGGTTATTGAACAGTATTATTAAAAGAGGATATACTTGGAGTAATGTGTGCAGTTCTGGTGTCCTCAACATAAAAAGGACATGGACCTGTTGGAACAAGCGTAGAGGAGAGCCACGAGGATGATCAGGGAACTGAAGCATCTCCCATACGAAGACAGGCTGAGAGAGTTGGGACTGTTCAGCCTGGGGAAGAGAAGGCTGTGTCGAGACCTCCTAGCAGCCTTCTAGTATCTGAAGGGGGCCTACAAGGATGCTGGGGAGGGACTCTTTATTAGGGACTGTAGTGACAAGACAATGGGTAATGGGTTCAAACTTAAACAGGACAGGTTTAGATTGGATCTAAGGAAGAAATTCTTTCCTGTGAGGGTGGTGAGATCCTGAAATGAGTTGGCCAGGGAGGTTGTGAGTGCTCCATCCATGGCAGTGTTGAAGGCCACGTTGGATGAAGTCGTGGGTGGCATGGTTTAGTGTGAAGTGTCCCTGCTTCTGGTAGGGGGGTTGGAACTAGATGATCTTAAGGTCCCTTCCAACCCTAACTATTCTATGATTCTATGATTCTATGAATCTTGTATTCCTATTTGGGTTTTTTTGGAGGCAAAATCAAGCTCTGATGTTTCTTGCTATTTCTTATGTTAAAAATAGTCACTTCCGCTTTCTTAAGACATTATAAAGCCACATTTTATGAAAGAGGAAAAGTCTGAAGTCTGTATAACAAATAATTTCATAAGACCACGTAATGAGCTTGCCTTGAGAGATTGCAGTAAGAACAGCATTTTGTCATTAATTTGTAATTTCTTTTGGAGGAGATTAGAAGACAGAATATCACTAAAATCCTGGTGTAACAATGTAATCTACTTTCCTTCTTCTCAAGTTAACATATGCCACAACACTACAGATTTAAGACTTCAAAACTTTTTTGATTCTCTACCAATAAAGAAATGGGACTGCTAAACTCTGCTAAAATAGATGAAACAGGCAAAAAAGCTCCTTCTTTAACTTTTTAGTAAAATCATGTAGCCTTTTGTGGAAAAACAATCATTTCCACTAAATCTGATCACTACCTGAGCTTTCTTTTTTCCTTCCTAAATTAGAGGTCTTTAAAACATTTATACTTGATATGAAACTCCATTGGGATAAACCTCATTACCTGCATCTTTTTACTTTTTTAAACATATTCAGATACTCTTCCAGCTTGTTAAGACATACATCAACTTTTTAGATGAGGTACAGTGTTCTTGATATGCTTTTCCTTGGCTGTAAATTTATACTGTGGCTTAGTTTCAGACTGCTTCAGCTTGAATACCTTAAGCAATCCATACATTTATCCTCTTTAATATCATCTTGTTCTTTTTCTTCACAGTTCCAATAAGTTTGTGATGTCAACAACAACACAATCTAAACTCTAAGGTACATGTCTTCTTGATAAATATCAGTATTAGAAATTGATCTTTTCAGCCAAAGGACTGATAAAATAGTCATAGGTACATAGGTAGGTGTATATAGAGTACTTACACATAGCTATAAAAATTAAATATAAAAATGTTAAAGGCAATAAAAATCCCCACAGTCCCCCTCTGTTCAACATTTGTGGAATTTCTGTGCTCAGTTTCACAGAGAAATGCTGTGAAAATTTCTGAATTTCACAGCATTTCTGTGTCCAGTTTTGGAATCACCCAGACTATTTGGGTAAGTCCAGCCAATGGCTACCAGAACAGTTATAGGGCTGTGTATCATATAGCAGGAAAGCACACCTGGGGGATTTGTGTGTGTGTGTTGAAAGAAAGAGAAAGCTAAGGGATGAATTAACTGGTAAATTCATCTTCTCATGAATGGTAATGGAGAATATGGAGTTGGAGTCTTCTTGGAAATGCTCAGCAGAGATGTGAGGGAGAAAATGCAAGCTGTAACAGGAAAAATTCTGATTAGATAGAGAAAAACACTCTGCCATAAGGGGTTCAAACAAAGGGATGAAAGCTCAGAGTCCTCATCCTTAAAGATGTTCAAAATCCAGATCAACATGACCTTGAGCATCTTCATCAAACTTTCTTTTGGTCCTTTATGGACAGGAATTCAGGATGAATCGACCTCCAGAAGTCTTCCAAACTGAACTATTTTATAACTCTATGATCTACTTTCCAATAAATTGAAGATTGCGTATAAATATTAAAGTTATTATTAGCCTTAGCTTAATATCTTGGCAGTAGAGGGCTCTATTGGCAATGTCTAAAGGACCTATTTGCAGCATCAATTACAGGGTCCTTGATCACAGAATCACAAAATGGTTTGGGTTGGGTGTAATATAGGTAAAAGCAAATCTTACAGAAGAGAAAATTATATGAAGGATTCAGAGATGGCATTGAAATTAAAAATACACTTGTTTTTTTCTGTGCAGTTAGTCTCACAAGGTAAAGCCCCTCCAGAAGTTTCATTTAAATAAAATGGATCTCATGTATACCTGTCTACTGTAACTCAGCAGATAATACTAGTATATGCTGAAAAAAACAGCAGAGCACAGAGAGTTGTTACAAGGAAAGATTAGCCCAACCTCTACACTACATTTTCCATGCTCTTACAGTTTAAATAGGCACAGAAAACAAATAAAGCAATGCAAATGAGTTTTGCACACCTTCACATTTTCCTGATACATTTGGAGTAAGAGGGTAGAAAGTGATAGTGACACAGACAACAATCATCTTTTAGCTTTAGATATGAAAAAAGCCAAAGAGATTGGCATGATGTGACAAGATGAGCAAGGCTATTGGTGGCTTAAGCCAATCATCTAAGGGAGAAAGCAGTAAATATTAAAACCAAGAGCCTCTTTTATGGGTCACACGTCCACAGATATGCAATAACTTGCAAAAAGCTGACCCCAAGTATGAATACATAAAAGGCAGGCCACCAGCCCTAACACAGACACCTCAGCTGACTGAAATGTGTGACCTGTTCCCCAAAGGAATGGGGCTTGTCACAACCAAACCTAATACCTTGACTGGTGTTTCTTCTCCACAGATCTTGTGTGTGAGAGAATGAAAACCTTGGAATGGAAATCAACTTGCTATTACCCATTTCTCTTGGTAAATACAGCTTAGATTTTAAGTCCTTGAGTGGTGTGGCTTTGTGTTTCACCCCTTTATTTCCCTGTGATAATGAATATCAACACTGATGTAGTCTTCACTCTGCTTCTTAAAAGGTGATCAAACAGGATTTTGGTTTGTGGTTTGTTTTTTTNGTTGGGGAGTGGTACATGCTTTAAGAACTGCATCACCATTTTAAAAATAGGTTTTGAAGGGAAAGAACACAAGGCAAAAAGGTCACTTTTAATAGTTTGTTGGGGGTTTTTTGGTTTTTTTTTTTTTTTTTTTTTTTTTTTTTTTTTTTTTTCTTTCATTTAAAGGAAACCCATAAATATTAAATGCAAGAAGTTTCTTCCTTCTGCTCTCTGTCTGCATTCTCTTCTCCAAGACAGTGTTTCCTCTTGGATACACAATAACTAAAATCATTAGAATTGCCATATTTCAACCTGAAAGCTTCTGCACACTATGTTTTCATGGTAGGTTGGTATTAGAGGTTGTAGAGAATAGGTGATCTACATGAAAGGATGCTGTAAAAGGTAGGTGTCAGTATCTTTTCCCAGTTAACACATGATAGGACAAGAAGAAATGGCCTCAAGTTGTGCCAGGGAAGATTTAGTTTGGATATTAGGAAAAATCTCTTCCCCCAAAGGGTTTTTAAGCAGTGGAACAGGCTGCCCAGGGAAGTGGTTAATTCCTTGTTCTTTAAGGTATTTAACAAACATGATGTTCAGATGCGGCGCTTAGGGATGTGGTTTAGTGGTAGACTCAGCAGTGTTTGATTAATGGTTAGGCTCAATGATATTAAGGGTCTTTTCTGAATAGAATGATTCTATGTTTCTATGAGATATGGCTCATTCAAACACCAGAGATGCTCAGTCACCCTTCACCTTAAGAGAGAGAGTGATTTTTTTCTGTTGTTCTACTTCAGTGCAAAGATGGGTTATTCTATCACAAAAGTGGGTTCAGATGGATGAGCAGAACAAAAAGTATGCAATGTTCAAGTTATCTGAAGAAGCTATGCAAGATTTAAAATAATAACAAAGACTAAGCAAGGTAATTTCTCTGAGGATGCCATTACAAACGTACATATGGCATGTGCCTGCAGTGCTAATCTCTAATTAGGAAACTGTTGCTGCTTATACCATTGAACAGCAGATCTAAATTTAACTTGCTAATTAACTTGCCTCACAACAGGAGATAATTTTTCCACAACACATGGAAATTGAAACAAATAAACAAGAAAATACCCTCATTCTGAGAGTGATTCTGAGCACGTGAGTAGCAGATTGCTTTATGCAGACAGCCAGCAATTAAAAGCCCTGGGTAAAGTGAATTTTAATTTCAGTGGCACTAGGAGTTGTCAAGTGTGAAGAAATAATATTCTAACAAGAAAGTTCTTTGCTATATACACTCTCTCAGTGTAGCCTCCACATAAAACCCCACAGCAGTTGTCACAGGTAACAGCAAATAGAAGATGGAAAGGGGCACTTATGACAAAATAAACCTCTTTTTCTGTTGTAAATACGAGAACATTCACTTAAATCCTTTCCCACATCTCTCTCCAGTGATGTTGCTTTGAAATCCAGTATAGAAAAACCTCAACACACTCTACAACAAAACTAACAAATTCAACTATGCTTCTCAAAACCTTATCAACAGCATGTGTAGTTAACAGATTTAATGCAAAAAAGTAATTTAAGGATGTTATATGTACAGGAATATATTAATGCTTAAGCATGTTTCCAAAAATTAAAGACATCTTAAAATGCCTTTGGGAAAATGTTTTGTTAATTTTGAAGATAGTACGTAGAGAGAGTACAAAANACAGAGACAGCATGTGCAATCCCATTAAAGATTTTCTGAAAGGAGAAAGCTTTCTATAGAAAGAAAGACAGCTATCCTTAAAAAAATAAATAATTAAAAAAAATAAAGAAGAAAAAGAAAAAAAAAAAAAAAAAAAAAAGAAAGGCGCTAAACACTAGAAACAATTTTGTGAATTCCTGACTTAAACGCCTGTTCTGCTCATGAGTATTCTTCTACATTTTTATTCTGAATGTTCTACTTGAATGGATCCTAGTAAACATTTTGGGTTTTTTTTTCTTTTTCTTTTGTGATTTCCTTACATACACCGTTCTTTCCCCTCTTAAAATCAGAAGTAAATTTTAATTTTAAATCAACCCACCCCCTCCCAAGGTGTTTCATGGGTAAGAGATTCTGCGTCTCAGGCAACTCAGAAGAGATTTCTACACTAGTTCAATATTTTGATCATTTCAACTTCAGGGGATTTTGAGATGGATAGTTTTATCAACTGCTAAAGTTAGTGCTGGGATGCACTTTCCTGTGTGCTACTTCCCACCTCCTTGTGATTGCTACACCTTTACCACAACAGACACTTATTCCATGTAAGCTAGTGGTGTCATGCACATTAGTCACAAGATCATAGCATAGGAAGCACTAACAGATAAAAATTATTCTCTTATTCATGTAATCTTGCAAAAGTACTAAGTGAAGATTCTTGCCACTGCATTCACATTATATCTGCTCAATTTCTTTCCTGAATGTCTTCCTTGAGAATCTGTGGGCTTGGTTTATGGTAAGGAAAAAAGCAAATGCCACTGTTATCTTCTAAATGACTAGAGAAGTTGAACCCAGGAAACTACAGGTAAGACAGCTTCCCTTGAGTCCTAGTCCTGTTCAACATTTTCATGGATGACATGGATGATCAGGCAGAGGGTACCCACAGAAAGCTCACTGATGACACAAAGCTGATATCATCAGAAGATTGTGCTGCCATCCAGAGAGACATTGACAAGCTGGAGAAATGGACCAACAGGAATCTCATGGAGTTCAACAGGGGAAAGTGCAAAGCCCCTCATCTGGGGAGGAACAAACTCAGGCACCAATAAATGCTGGGGGCCACTCAGACTGAAAGAAGCGTGGCAGAAAAGGACCTAGGGATCATGGTAGGCTCCAAGTTGAACAATGTTCTCCATTGCTCCAAGCCAACAGTGCTCCCTTGCTGCAAGAATGGTTAAAGATACCCTGAGCTTTATTAGGCAAAGTATTGCTAGCAGGTCAAGAAAAGTCATCCTTGCCCTTTGCAAGGTATTGGTGAGGTCACATCTGTCATCCTTCTTTAAATCCTGGGCTTCTGAGGACAACAGAGACACAGAGAGAGTCCAGGAAAGGGTCACAAAGATGATGAAGGAACTAGAGCATCCCTTCTATAAGCAAAGGCTGAGATAGTTAGGAAAAGAAAGCTGAAGAGACAATAGGAGATCTTAATGTATATAAACATCTAGAGGGAAGGTGAAGAGAAAATGGAGCTTAGCTTTTTCCAGTGATGTCCAGTGACAGGACAAGAGACAAGAGACACAAAATGAAACAGAAAGGGTTCCATCTTGTAGAATAATTAGAAATTAAACTTAGATTTAAAAATTAGCATTGTTCACACATAAAAGAAATAATGGACTTTCAGGGGAAGATGCAGCTACACCCCGTGTGACAGGAATGTGCACTCCACAGCAGTTCCCATGGCAACATTGAGAATGGAGCAGAGTGGAGATTCTGCAGCCATGCTCTATCCTGACATCATCAGAGATGGGAACTAGGTGGTACTAGAAACTGATAAGCTGCATAATTGCTACCCTGAACCCACAGCCTCTCACCTTTTGACAAAGTGCTGCATTGTATTGTATTTTATAATACAAAAACAAATCTTCATCTTTAATGGTACCCTCCTCCAAATTGAGATCACCCCTCTTTGAGAACGCTTTTTGAATTCTTTGTGGTATATACCTTTAAAAGTGAAGTGAGAGAATTTTACACTAATAATAATAAAGGTATGGATGACTAGAGTTACTCAAGCTCCAGCTTGAAGGTAAAAAATAGTATAAAATGGCCCAACAAAGGGAATATATAGCAGCCTTCCAGTATCTAAAGGGGGCCTATAGGGATCCTGGGGAGGGACTTTTCATTAGGGACTATGGTGACAGGACAAGGGGTAATGGATTCAAACTTAAACAGGGGAGGTTTAGATTGGATATAAGGAAGAAATTCTTTCCTGTTAGGGTGGTGAGGCACTGGAATGGGTTGCCCAAGGAAGCTGCGAGTGCTCCATCCCTGGCAGTGCTTAAGGCCAGGTTGTGAAGCCTTGGGTGGCATGGTTTAGTGTGAGGTGTCCCTGTTTACGGCAGAGGGGTTGGAACTAGATGATCTTGAGGTCCTTTCCAACCCTAACTATTCTATGAGATTCTGTAAGACATCATCATGAACTAGTTGAGGAAAATTTCATCAGCAGTTTACCCTTGACTGTTGGGACCAGTCGATGGGCTGGACCTTTCTTCCCCCTGCATAGGACACCTTTGGGTAAGACTTGTGCTGTATTGAGTGCTTCCCTGGGAAAATCAGGAATCTATATAGAGTCACTTTTCACTTCTTACTTTTATATTTTAAAGCCAGGCTGTGTTATTCATAACTTCAGTGTGCGTCTATATAACCTATTATTTGCATATGCTTTTGCAGACAGTGTATTTATCACCAGCAATCCATAAGAACCCGTATCTGTTGCTTTAATAAACTGCACTGTTTAAGTAGCTAATTGTAATAGTTTTCTCATTGAACATAACCAAATCCTTCAGTGTGGCCATGTTAGTTCATGAGCACAATTAGACTGAAGGTTCAATGACCTACTAGTTCATCCGGAATCATGATTGTTCAATATATAGAATGTGATTGGACTGATAGTGGTAAATTGGGCATCACTCAGAATCTAAGCCCAGCTGCACCCAGACCCTCTAATTTCTGAGGACCAGCTGGAATGCAAGGGGGGTTATTTTCTGCCAAATTTTCTTGCCCTTTAACGCAACACATTTGAGTATCATAAAACACTTTTTTCACTGTGAGGAAGACCAGGCACTGGAACAGGTTCTGCAGAGAGATTGTAGAGTCTCAGTCTTTGAAAATAGTAAATAAACTTCTGGATGTTGTTTTGGGCAGTCTGCTCTAGGTGTTCCCCTCTCGTTCTATGGGGATTGGACCAGACGACCTCCAGAAGTTCCTTCCAATGTCAAGTATTCAGTGATTCTGTGATTATACATAAGGTCCATACTTCACATAGGGTGAGAATCAACTACTCCAGGTGCTAAGTGAGACATAAGTCCTGAGACTAAGCCATTTTGAATGAAAATACTATCACAACATGTACACACACACCCCTTCTCCCCCAGAGACAAATTAAAGTCATCCCAGAAAGTTGAACTCTAATATTCAGCAAACCTCTGCTGGTCAATATATTACTCAAAATTGCTAAAGAAAATTAGAACACTGTTTCTGAATTACATTACTATATTTCCCTTCTATCTTTGTTTACTGGTGGGGTTTAGACCTACATTAGTCTACATTACAGAACTCTGCTCATTTTGCTTACAGAGCAACAGGCAGCATTGTGCTGTGAGTATCACTTAGTCTGTGGGTGTAACGGAGAGCAATCACATGACAGGTGATGTTGTACACTCGGACCCAAAGCATTCTTAACTGTTGAAGCCATGCAGAAGTTTAAAATTAGTTGACACTGAAGGCTGTGTGGAGACCTTCCAGTATCAGAAGGGGGCCTATAAGGGTGCTGGGGAGGGACTCTTCATTAGGCACTGTAGGGGTCCCTAATTGAAGACTCTTCATTAGGCCAAGGGTTAATGGGTTCAAACTTAAACAGGGGAAGTTTAGATTATATATGAGGAAGAAGTTCTTCACTGTGGAGGGTGGTGAGGCACTGGAATGGGTTGCCCAAGGAAGTCATGAATACTTCGTCTCTGGAGGTGTTCAAGGCTAGTTTGGACAGAGACTTGTGTGACATGATTTAGAGTGAGGTGTCCCTGCCCATGGCAGGGGGGGTGGGACTAGATGATCTTAAAATCCTTTCCAACCATAACTATTGTATAATTCATGATTCTATGATCCGCTAAAGAAGAGAGGAGGAAAAATATCTAGTCTGTAGGTTCACAAGGTCTGACCAAAAGGATAAGAAACCAATAGAAAAATCACAGTGTTCAGTTTGGTTCATTTGCCTGTATGGCAGGAAAGTGAATCTTTAACGATTACAGCCTCCATCACAACTGGAGCCAGTACATCTGGATACTACCTGAGGGTTCCTCTATTTTTGGTGGGTTTGTTTTCAAGAGATCCCTTGCTTGACTGGGGGGAGGGAAATCAAGAAACTTCTTCATTTATCTAGAAAAAAGAATCCAACATAAAATTATTTCTTCTCTACTAAGGCATAATAGGAGACACACCATTTTCAGTCTACTTGATTCACCTGGGTATAAAAAAAAAAAAAAAAAAAAAAAAAAAATTAACTCTTCTATGCCTCTTGAATGGCTGCACACGTATTTCTAGCATAATATCCAAACATTTGTAAGTACTATTCTATGCTCAATTAATTAATCTTTTTCCATGGATGAAGATTCCACTGGAATAAATTTCCAGTAATGCAAGTGGCAAAGTCATGAGCTGGTGATTCATGTCTAGCTCAAAACATAGCAACAGAATATTGGACTATATGTGAAGACTGAAAAGAAAGAAACCCTTCAAGAAACATTTAGTCTCAAGCCTCATGCATTCTCAGTTTACCAGTTATAGGAAGTCATTTTAAATGATGGTGTCCAACTGCTAGTTAGACCAAAGACAGAAAAATGGTCACATGATAATATGCTAATAAAATTCATAGAATTGGCAAGATACCAAACAATTAGTATTTTCTCTTTCATTCACAATACTGCAATGGGGAGTTAAAATTCATTGTTTGGAAAGGTTTTGACTGTTAAATTGAATTTTATTCATATCACAGTTTAAGCACTTATTTTTCTATTTCAGAAACTGATTTCATTGTCAATTGTATGATGCAGTAAGGTAATAAATGCAACATCCCTTTAGCTATAAATTGATGGTTCAGCATTCAATAGTCTATGGGAGAAATGAAACCAGAAAATTAATGAATTTGTCAGACAAGTCGGGTGTTAAATGAAACAAGAGCACTGATTTTTCATACTTCATACATTTTGAGTCTATCAAATTCACAGAACACTATTTTTCCCTCAGCTTTGGTAAGAGTTAAAAGATGCAACATTTCTAAGTTTCATAGGAACCAAACAGTCCGAGGGCCACAAATTGACTAGAGGCCATGAGAATAATTCATATTAGTCTCTGATCTTTCTGTCCCCGAGACAAAAGTCCCCTAAGACTACACAAAGTATTGTACTGAATGTGTGAGCCAGTAGAGTGGGAATGTCATCATCCCAATGGAATACTCATGAACTTTAAAGACAGTATAACCTTGTGGCTATCTAGAGCATCACTCCCATTCTGGGCTCATAAAGACCTTGAAATATAATGTTACCAAGATGATTTGCAAGTCACTTTACCATGTGCTGCTATCCAACTAAAATAAAAGGAGCATAATAGAACACTTCAACAAAGCAATCAGGTTCCCTATAATATTTATGATGTTGGGTTACACACAAAGGGACCATATGGAAGTGCAAGATAGAAATTAGAGTCTCTTTTTTTAACTCACACAGAGTTAACTTTATAGAAACACAGAGTTATGTGTCTCTATAAAGAATATAAAATATCAGAAAGCACTTATAAAAAATCTATCCTGAAAGTATCACGTTAAAACACAGGTTTTAAGAAACAGTGACATGAAAGAAGAAAGAACTTTACAGAAAACATATATTAATGCTTTCATTGAATTAAAAGTCTCACAGGTGCTTTCCCGAAGAATAGTGTTATAATAGATCTGTTCTGTTCTATGTCTGAAGAACTGATTCATACAGATGGCCAGACTCCTTTAAAATCACTGTTAAAAATACAGTGAGATGCCATTCTTTCTTTGAAATCATTATTATACCAAATAACTATGCAACACTTCATTGACAGGCTGAGACATAAATTCAAAAAGAGGGTGGCTGTCTGTTGGTACATGAGTGACTTTAATAACACAACATCCATCTATCTGGGTCAAATAATAGGGCACAAAATGAAAATAATTACAATAAGATTCCAGTACTGCAATAGATATTGATAAGCCAGTCTCAAAGTTTTCCCTTTATTCTCAATAGTACATGTAGGAATTGAATAAAAATGGTCTTCTCTGTCAGCAGGAACACTCTGTTTAACGCACACTAACAACTAATATGTCAGCACACTATTTAAGATAGGAACAGTCCATGTCTACAAAGACACTGAGAGTCTGAGATTAACCTCACAGCATCCTTCCAGTATCTGAAGGGGACCTATAGGGATGCTGGGGAGGGACTCTTCATTAGGGACTATGGTGACAGGACAAGGGGTAATGGGTTAAATCTTAAACAGGGGAGGTTTAAATTGGATATAAGGAAGACATTCTTTCCTCTGCGGGTGGAGAGGCACTGGCATGGGTTGCCCAGGGACGCTGTGAATGCTCCATCCCTGGCAGAGTTCAAGGCCAGGTTGGATAAAGCCTTGCATGGCATGGTTTAGTGTGAGATGCCCCTGCCTATGGCAGGGGGTTTGGAACTAGATAGTCTTAAGGTACTATCCAACCCTAACTATTCTATGATTCTATGAGATTCTGTCCCTGACTGGAAGGGTAAGGAGGGAAAATGTCTGTGATGAACCAGAAAGAATTTCAAAGCAGAGACAAGCACTCTAAGATTAGACGTATCTTTGAAGACAAGATGTTAGGTTAGTGTAAGTGCAATTCAGATGTTACTGAATAAGAACAGAGTAGAGGGGCAGAATTATTTCCCTTTACCTGATGGACACATTCCTATTGATGTAGCACACTTGGATTTCTGGGCTACAAGTGCACAGTGACAGTTCTTGTTAAGCTTTTCATCAATCAACATTCACAAGTCCTTCTCCTTAGGGCTGCTCTCAAATGAGGAGCAACCTCTTTTTGCAACTAGAATTCCTGCAGAATGCATTTCAAAACATGAATGAACAAATAGTTTTGAACATATTGTTTGAATACCTAGCAGTGGACTCTAAAAGATTAAGGTTCTATATGTATGAAAATTAAAGAAGTTTTAAAACAGAGAAATGAAAGACATGCAATGTAAACTTAGTGGTGGGTTTAACAGTGAACGAAGCTCATCAATTTCAGAAGGACATTGATTATATTTCCTGTAGCATAGCAGATGTCCATTAGTATATGAATGTTGGGAATAGAGAATTCTGAACTGCCTACAGAGAGTAGATGAAATTTAAAATTGTGCAAATGGTAATAATGCTTTACTCTGAATCACTGCAGTGAGACCTCAATAGACAAGAAAGATATGATTTCCTCAGAAAACTCATGAGACAGTTTCAGGGAAAAGGAATAGCAGTGGTGACTGAAGCTTTCACAAACCCCATACCAGATAATGGGTGTTAAGTTGTAACTTCCAGTTGAGCTTTTATGGATCAGCGATGTGTTTTTAAAATTTTGTCTCAGATTTGCCTATCAAAGGGAAGAATAAACACAGGTCTTATTAATCTTTCCTCAGCCTGGGTACATGTAGGTCTGAAGCATCTTTGCCTGAGGACGTTTTTATAGATTTTCCTGAACACCATCAAAAATAAGATGAAAACCCAACCTCTTAGATTGTGTTCCCTTTCTCCATCGAGCCTCACTCTACTCATTAGGATCATAGTGGAGCCTATAGTTTTAATATCTGAGATCTTTCATGAATCAAACTATCACAAACAATATTTTGGATACATGGAGTAGAATGTATGTATCACCATTTTTAGATCATCCATTGGGTTTTCACAGTCTTCTTCAGCTGTGGAAAACTAATAACTTTCAATATTTATAGGAACTTTTTTATGTTCAGTTGTGTTTGTAGAAATGCTAACTAAAACTCACTGCTCTCTACAGGTCTTTACTTCACAAAATGAAAATGCCCAATAAGATAATGTTTCAATCACAAAGGTAGATACAGTTAAAGTACTTCAGTACACCCTCATAAATACAGTTTATTCCATTTCTGAGCCACTTCAGTTTAGTTTTAACTTTGCTTCTTTGCACATAAAATTTAGGTCATAGCTTTCCAATGGGCAAGAGTCAAAAATGAAGTAACCCTGTACATTATTGTCAAAATGTCAGTTATCTTTTTCAGCTCCACAGTTTCTCCCTCAACTCCTGATCCCATTTCAGAAAGGCATGACCATGCATAAAGGTGTCAGGGAAGGAACGGGAACGGTCCAGTTGCTTCACAAGTACAGATGAGCCAGGAGTCATGTTTTGGCTGCAGTGAGCAGGAAATCCATCACAAGGAGTCAGGATGAAGAGCAGAAATTCCAGGTCAGGGAGAGTGGTCAAGTCAGACATAGTCCAGTAACAAGGCAGCCAGAGATCAAGCCAGCTAAGCCAGCAGGTCTGGGTCAAGGTGGAAACTGAGTGCCCATACATCTGCTGGCATAGTTGTGTTGTAGCACAGGCAAAGACCTGCCTCAGGCTAAGAACAGCTTCCAGGAGAAAGGAGTCTAGCATTCATAAACGCACAAAAAACAAAATCCTGACAGAAAGTTCAATTATCTTTCTATAGATAAAATTATGTTCTTACTTAAAATCTCTACAGGTACTTCTGTGTCTATTTTCTAAAATAAAAAATAATTATTAAAAGAAATGGAAAATTCTGAGTGACAATAAGTTTCACAGCCCTGGCTTAAGCTCCTGCAACAAGAAAGAAGTCATTTCATTGAGTGCTGACAATACTGTTGCAGAAATACAGCTAACCCATTCTCTTCAACCAGCCAACAACAGATGCCCATGGAAAATTGTAATAACAGGGAAAAAGTGAAAGTAATGTTTCAAGTTGAAGAGTTGGAGTCCTAAGGAACTTAGATAGAAAAATTTCTACATATTTATTTCAGGAATGCTTATGCCTCAACTCTATTGGGTCATCAGTATAATTTCATTCCTACTGCCTCACAGTTACCAATACTGTAGGTGATGGTAGAGAACAGTGGCATAGCACCACTTCTGCAGACTATACTATTTCCACTCTCATTTCTGAAAGTAATAGTGAAAACTAGAGTCTGATTTAGAAGCAGTGTAATGCTTCACATTTTTCAAATACGTCCAAAAGAGAAGAGAAATATGCAAAGTAATTTTTACCTGTATAGCTGAATTAAGTTTTTCTATTAGCTAAAGTTACTGAGGACCCTACTCATTACCATAAAATCCTCAAAATGTGATTTTGACTACGTTGAAATATAGTTTTAATTCAGCTTTCATATGTTGTAAAGAATGAGTTGCTGAATTAATAACAGCTAAGGTTTGGCAAACTGCTTGTAATTGATTTCTAGTCTGACAGATGTTTTTGTATTTTAATGATTTGTAGTAAACAGAATTTCTGCCATTCACTTTTCTTCCTGTGGCCTGTGTAAGAATCTGTGATTGTACTTTCACAAGTATTTTCAAACAAATATGTTTTGTGCTGAGTTCTCAAAAATAATTGTCTTTACTGATGCTAGGACAACATCCCCATCTGAGAGCAATTAGTATTGTTAAGCAGCCTTCTCAAAGCAACCAAAAGCAAAGACTTTTACACTGAAGACTAAGAAGAAAAAAGAGCCTTTTGAAACCTTCCTTTTTTGAATTTTCAGAAATTGGTTTTGAGCTTATCATAAGAATTTTAAGACTGTACAGAAAATAAACATTTAATGTCTTTAAAAATTATAGGAAATTATTAGGGAACCATAGACTGCTATAAGAAAATATTCTGTTAATTCTCCCTCTTGCGTTGACCAGGAGCCATTTGCTGTTTGTGCATTGCATGCACATATGCGATTGCTATACTCTGGACAGAAGAAGACCAGGCATACATCACTGGTATGTGCCAAGAGCAGACCTATCTTAAAAACAATCAGGTGGACACAAGCCCCAAATGGAAGCTGTGTAACCTTTCTGTGGAAAGGATCCTTAAGAGCTGAAGGAAATAGAGGTCAGTCATAAGCTCCATGTGTTGCTTACTTCTCCTCTTCAGCTGAATACATGCCAATGACAACTTTCTAATTCACACTGAAGTGTTTCCAGGTTGCTCACAGGGCTATAAGTAAACCCTACTTTAATTTTAGATCCTGTTTTTAGCTCTCCATCACTCATTATGACAGTAATCAGGTACTGGAACAAGATTTATCAGCATGAAAAATAGGAAGCCCCAGCTCCATGCTGACATCAACTTTCAATTTCTGAGTAATAAAATAAGAAAACATTACTATGTGGAATATGTACATTAAATTTTGGTTCCTTATCTTACTCAATTTTAAGGGTGTTCATACTCCAGAAAATATTAATGGTTTAGTTTTATGAGCCTGATATATCAGATGTTTACTCTTTTCTCACCTGCATTTTCCTATCTATCAAAAAATCTGAATGTAGATAGTCTCATGAATGGTGAGCCTGAGCACCACTTGATATGGATTTCAGTTTCTTTTCTAACTCTCTGTGCCAAACTTACATAAACCCTGAAGTCCAGGTGAGGACCTTCTTATGAAAAATAAAAACTTGACAAGTAAACCAGCAGTCTCCCTTACAATATTTTATCTATTATTTCCCTCATCACAGCACACAAAA
>NDXB01013045.1:23270-49595 GCA_002631895.1 Agapornis roseicollis | reverse complement strand
ATAGTTTTTTTCTTTTTAAAATAAAAAAAAAAAAAAAAAAAAAAAAAAAAAAACCAAAACATAAACAAAACAATCAGACTTATTTAAATACAAGTTTCTGGAAAAGAAAATTTGCAAGGTATTTTGAAAGTGAAAATACATTTTAAGCAAACATTGACAGTAAATATGCCACTTCATTTTGCTCCCCTAAACATCAGTTTTCTCAAAACAGCATAAAAGTATGCAAATTAGAAAGCACTCAAATTTACTAATAGCTTTAAACTCGTGTATTCTACAAGTGAAAGCTTTGTCTATGAAACTCCTTCAAATCTCAATAAATAGTGTCTTACACATACTATTTCTGAAATCCCTTGTGCAAAGCCTTATCCACCTATATCAGGAAATTGCCCAGTAAATAGAAGAAAATCAAAATCTGGAGTGGAAGGGGCAGTGCCCTAAATGGTTCAAATGAAATTTTGTCTATATAAGACTGATATAAAATTGGGCATACCTTCATTGCTAGCACAGGTTTTCAATTGACAAATCTTCAAGGCTAGTTAGAAATGAAAGGGTCATAATAACCTTGTGACTGCATAGTCCAACCTGCATTGAAGTTGGGCTTATATTTTTAGGCAGTTTAAGGTAATTTGAACTGAATCTGTGAACCAAAATTTTCCACCCAAGTGATACATTATTCTAATAGCACAGAACCAATAACAATTTCATGCACTCTGATCTTCGAAATCTAATAGCTATGTGTCACATTAGTAACAGAACTAGCCAAAACATAGTTCAAGGCATGTTTGCTTTGGTTTCTTTAATTTTTCTTTTTTCTCATTTCTATCAATCCTGCTTAAGCAAAGATGTTCCTCCACAATTAGTACAACCAGTTTTGTCAAACAAGACATAATTTTCACCAAGCAGCTGAAAGGAACTTCCAGAATGCAAAGTTTTGCACCAGAAAAGCTACAAACCACCATTTTTTGAGTAAATTTTGTTCCCCCAGAAAGTTCCCAATAAACTCCAATTATCAGCTGAATAACAAGAGGAAAAGTTTATGTAGATGTTATATTAGTGTTACCAGTACAGCATAGCAATAGCCAGCCTCATCATACCTACAGAGAAAAATCTTCATTTATAGTCCACATAATTTGGTGGCTTTAGGAAATAATATTAAGCACATTCAGAGAATTCTTTGTTCTCAGAGCATATAACATTAAAATAAACATTAAAAAACCCAAACCAAAGACTAAAACCAAAACAAACCAGCCTCCCATACAACATCTGGGTCGTGATAGACAATTTGGCACACATAGTATTACTTGTCATTTATTGTTTTGTTGAACAGCAGTTTTCCCCGTTTGAGCTGCTAGCATCTCTGGATGGCTAAAGCATTGCCATTCATGTGGGGTTTTTTTTTCAGGAGTGCATGCAAACATAGCTTATACTTCTATATAATGATTGTTCACATCCTGCAAGCAGCACTGTCATAGGAAAAGCTCTGTTCTGCTGCTATTGGACACAAACTGCAAGTGACAGCATGACACTGAAAAAAATTGTCATATAGAGGCCTCCAAGATCCTTTGCCACAGTAATATCAAACAAATTTAAGGGAGAGAAAGTGAAAGTATAAACATTCAAAATGTTTCTTATGGAGAGGCTGTATCTACTATTTAAAAAGGTCTTCAGTAAAACTGTGCGGCAAGTAATTCACACTTATTCATCATTCACATATTCTCTAAAAACCTCACTTTTCAATGTCTGTTGTAGTATCATGGATACTGGTTATCTAAGTCTGAAAAAGCAAGCCAAATTTTAATAATGCACTCTATAGATATCTTCCAAAGATAAAAATGGATGTTCCATTTCTTTAATAGATAGGTATTAAATATTCTAGTAATCTTGGCTGTCTCATCCCAAGATAAGGGTAAGAAAAGGGAAGGAGCTATGTCAAAATAAAAATACACAAAAGAATACAGAATTCACCCTGATAGTCTCTAGACATGCCTTAACCCCTACAAAGGATTGCAGAGACTGCGTGAAAATGCAAACATTAGGGTCCTTTCTTGCGTACAAGTTTTTAATCCATGCCAAGAGACCACTTGCAATGAATAGCTGAAAATTGTAACTGAAATTCATAAAAACCATAGCTGCTATATTATACAAATATAGCTTTCAGTTCTAGCCTAAGGGATTGAAAGGAAACTGGACACTGTCTACATTATGCAAGGTTCTTTAGCATAGGAAAATTAGCAATTTTAACTTCTTAAAGCAATCATAATGTCTGCTGAACATTACCTTGCTCACCAGAGTAGTTTATCTATGTATAATTCAGACTAGCTGCGAGGACACTAGATAAGGAATGAAAACCATGCATAAACTAAAGCCAAAGAGTTTGAAGCTGGTATGTTACATACATGCACTTGCAGTTCATGCTAGAAGCCTGAGTGCTATTGCTGATCCTCTAATCACAGATCTATCCCAGTGTGCCAGCACATGTTAAATAATCACACTTTTTCCATCATTGTTCTCCATTTTCACTGCAGTTGCACTGAAATACTGCTGCCTGTGCCCAGCTTCTTGATATTTCCCTGGTACCCTGACTTCCAATATTTTCTGCCTCCTGATATGACCCCGCCACCATGCTTAGCCTGCTCTGGAGGAGATGTGGTCTCCTCCAGGTCAAACCAGGGGACTGTGCTGCTACTCAGTGATTCAAAGAGCTATATCTCTGCTTGTAGACAGAAAAAGAAAAGAGAGACTACCTGAAGAGTTCTCCTCCTCACATTTTCTGTCCACTTTTCCCTCTGCCTGACAGAAGCAGGTTCGTAAATTACATATCCCTGGCCTTTCAGTGCATTTGAACTGCCACTGTTAGATGATAGCCTAGAGAAACGCTGAGTGACAGCATGTTGAAGCATAAGGGGAGATTTGAAAGGAGATCACATGGAGAATGAATATGCAAGAACAGGAAGCACTCACAGAGACTTTGATAAATTTTATGCAGTCCAGGAACTTCTGAGAAATCTGCTCATGACAATTAAAAAGCTGAATTCCTACATGGCAGAATACAAAATATTATTTTTAAATACACAATATAAAAATAACAGTACCAGGATCCTCTCTGGTAGAAAGTTGCTAAACTGCAAAAATAGGTCACCAAAAGAAGAACATCACTAGCTGGAGCATTAATTCCCCTGAGATCAATCTCCCACCTGGCAGCCTAAGCTCAATTGCATACAAATCCATAAATAATGGACAGAATCCATGCTTTCCAGACTCAAAAGAAAAAAAATCATCTGATCATCTGTGGATCATTAGCCTAGAACTAAGATACTTTCCAATTCCTGCAAGATATTCCAATATTATTAAACCAGATGGAAAGCACAGGGTTTACTGATACTCATTCTGTACTCATCCTCATTTATGAGAAGTATGTGTAAGTATGTAACTTATACATATATATACCTATACATGTGCAGATACATATTTGCAAAACCTCACTGGAAACACACTCAAATGTTAAATATGATAACTCAGTCTTACAGTACAGTTATTTAGAAGTAGATCAGCTTTACAAAGGTCATCAGCCACCACTTTGCTAATTCAACCACCTTTCCCATCAAAGTACTTCTTACCCATTCCTCTAGTAACTCAAAGCCAGTGGCACCCAGCAAACTATCCTCCATACAGCTCCACAGTATCAGGAAAGAGTAATTTCATTTTATAAATGGAAGGTGAGAAAGGTTAACCTTAACAAGGAGTGTGTCAAAAGGGATTCTACAACTAAACCTTCCTTTTCCTGGAGCAGAATCTTAATGATCAAATCACCATGAAGCAAGAAAGCCATCCAAAGTAATTTTAAATACTTAGGTAATAAGTAAGTTTATATATGACCCAAAGAATGATGAAAGGATGAGATGGCTTTTAACAATTTAAGTTTATGGCTTTTTTCCTACTTTCTGAAAAGTGAATTCATGCTTAGCATCAAAAACACTGAACCTCAGATACTATTTCATTTAGCAAGCATCTAGCATATAAGTCATGAACCTGGCTGTTTGGAAGATTAGTTTCTAAGTTGGTCCCTCTTTTTAAGACAGTGAGCATTTCAGTATAGGTTCTGCCAGAGGCATACAGACATGCTCACATCTTAACAACTGCTGAAACAGAAAACAACCCTGCATATACACAAGCATTCACTTTTGTCAAAGAAAACCTTCTGATGTGTGGTTAACAAAGTTAACGGGATGAGCCAAGAAGGAAAGAGAGACATATCTAGGCTATCCTTTGCATCCTGAAATGCTCTAGAATTCCAGTACTTTGCATAAAATCCACAACTTCTTTTCAACACTTGCTTACTATTATAAGTAAAGCACATGAAAAAGTATAGGGGATTATTTTTTTTTTTGTTCACAACTATCAATCAGGACTGTTTGAAAAAAACATGAGGGCTTAATTTTTATTCTCTACTTCAAAAACAGTAGTTCATACTGATGTTCTTGTTCAATGGAGAGAGACCATGTTGCAAAGGGTCAATGATATTTTTCCCATGAAAGCATTTACAAGATTTAAATCACTTGTGAATGTCAGCACTTGACAGTTTAAAGGTCAGCTTCTGGAACTCTAGAAGCCAAGAGCAAACTGTCCTGACATCTCTGGTAAACAGAATCTAATACTAAGGAGCAATCATTGTGACTGACAGAAAGCTTGCAAGTGTTACAGTCATTTCTGCCTGGTTTAAAAGATTTTTGTCTTTTAGTATATATTGCTGCACACTGGTAGATACATCATTAAAGGAAACCACAGTAATACACATACCCGAAATAAAGATACAGGCAAAAACCTACTTTTTCAACACAGACTTTTCTGAAGCCTCACTAAAGTCAGTCTGATTTTAGAGGTGTCAAACTGCTGCAATTTTTTAGCAGGAAACTGACTTATTCTTTATGTGATGAGGTATTTCAATATTAATAGCTACTTAAAATGCTTTAAAACTTTTGGCTATTTATCTTAGCTGAGAAAGATTTCAAGCATCAGAAACAGAGATGTTTAACTGAAAATTAACAGTGAAAAGCTAATAAACTAAAAGGGGAAAAAAATAAGCAATTAATGTCAGCCTTAAGTTTCCTTACAAGGCATATAGAAAATGTTCCAAGTTTATTACAAACATAGTCATCTCAATTTTTCTGACCTGCAAAGGCAAATCCAGGTTGGGCTGATTAATAGCCTGAGAACAATTCAAGCTTTTAGAACAAGAGAAAAGAGAGGCTGAATTCACAGGCAAGTTTTTGTTCTTGTTACCAAGGGAGAGATAGAGGGACACTCTCTCAAAAAAACCAGGTTTGGTGTAGGAACTGTTTTTAGACTGAGCTCTTCCTCTATTTGTAGATCTCACTTCTCTCCGGCAGCAGCTGGCTTACAACTCAGTGCTATCATATCAACAGAGAGCAATTAGAGCTGTCTCGTACAGAAGAAGTCATGTTTGGACAATAAACTGAAGGAAGTATATGTAATACCATAGAGAAATCAGCCCTACTCAGATGAAATCATATTTCTGGAGTGACAGGAGGATCCCAAGAGTTGACTGTACTGGAGGCTGAAATCAGCCTGACCAGGAGGTAGTGGCAAAAACACCCCATTGTGACTGGTCCAGAGGCTCCATGCATCCTCAGCATAGACTACCTCAGGAGAGGGTACCTCAAAGACCCAAAAAGGTACCAATGGGCTTTTGGTATTGCTGCTTTGGAGACTGAGGAAATTGAGCAGCTGTCCACCTTGCCTGATCTCTCAGAGGATCCTTCTGTTGTGGGGTTGCTGAAGGTCAAAGAACAATAAGGTCCAATCTCAACCACAACTGTGCACCAGCAGCAATATCACACCAACCGAGACCCCTGATTCCCATCCATAAGCTGATCTGTAGACTGGAGAGTCAGGGAGTGATCAGCAGGACCCACTCACTCTTTAATACCCCCATATGGTCAGTGCGAAAGTCTAACAGAGAGTGGAGACTAACAGTAGACTATCACGGCCTGACTGAAGTTACACCACAACAGAGTGATGTTGTACTGGACATGCTGAAACTTCAATGTGAACTAGAGTCAAAGGCAGCCAAGTGGTATGCCACAATTGATATTGCCAATGCATTTTTCTCAATTCCTTTGACAGCAGAGTGGAGGCCACAGTTCACTTTTACCTGGAGGAGTGTCCAGTAAACTTGAAACTGACTGCCCCAGGGGTGAAAACACAGCCCTACTATCTGCCACGGACTGATCCAGACGGCACTGGAACAGGGGCAAGTTCCAGAACACATTGCAGAACACACTGCAACACATTGATGACATTATCGTGTGGGGCAATACAGCAGAAGAATTTTCTGAGAAACGGAGGAAAATAATCCAAATCCTGCTGACAGCTGGTTTTGCCATAAAACAGAATAAGGTCAAGGGACCTGCACAGGAGGTTCAATTTTGGGGAATAAACGTTCATCTAAAAGTCGGTTGAGTTGTATAACTGGCGAAACATAATGAACATTCGGGGATTGCTTTTGAAATTATCTCTTCTTGCACTTAATATGGCATAAAACATTAAATACCTCAAAGTTGTTAGCCATTACAGCTGTGTAAAACATATGTCAGTAAAGTAAGAAATAGTTCTTTCATATAGGTGAAAAATCTCTTGCTAACAACCCAAAATCTTGAATCACAGAATAATTGGAACCTGAGTTATGGGTGGACAGCACAAACTTCCTCCCACATTGCTTCCTTTCTCAGTAGCATGTTTCAATCCCACCTACAGGAGGTGGAAAGGGAAACTTCTGACTTCTAGCCTGTCAAGTTTTTCTTTCTTTGTTAAGCCTCTCAAGGAGACTACCAAGTGTGATACTATTTTTTCCTAAATGGAAAATTTTACTGAAAACAGCTGTTGTTAAAGAATGAATACTACAGAGATATGTAATGTATGACTTAGAAGAAGGATGAACAGACCAACAGATAAACTGAAAGATCCGGTGCAAATTTATCAGACACCACTAATGCCACACTGTATACTATAATGGTGGCAATGTTACCTCAGTTTAAAGTCAAATCAGTGACCTGAGAGTAGAAGGTCTGAGAGTAGAAGAGAGTGAGAATACACTGCTTTCTGCTCCCTGACATTATCAGAGGCCCAAACAGCAATTGCATTTACCTGTAGATTAGGACATCATCATCTGAGCAGTTATACTGTAGCTGATACATTTTTACCCGAGGGGCTGACTTGCTCACAATCCACTTGATCAAAGCTGAGTTAGTGGTCACATCTGACACCAAAACAGCCCTTTCTGGTGGACCTTTTGTTTCCCCACAATTAGACTTGCTGGAGTTGGTGATGTCCGAGAGCCTGGATTTTGGTAGGGCTGCTCGGCCTGTGCTGTTGCTGAGATGGAGGAGCTGAAAAATTGAGAGTTCAATTGTTGCAGTGGACTCTCCAGTAGCATTGGCTGTGATGCATGTGAAAGTCCCATAATCCTTAGAGGTGGTGATGAGGATATCTAAGGTGCCATTGTCATAGACAACTGTCTTTGAAGTGTTCCCAATGAGGCGGTCATCAGGGGCCAGATGAACATTGCCAGATGCCCACAGATGTGATCAGCAAGATAATAACTTCTCCACAAACTAATAAGAAAGAAACACAAGCTTTCTTAGGTGTTTTGGAGTTCTGGAGAATGCGCATCCCTAATTACAATTTGATTGTAAGCCCTCTCTATCACATGACCCAGATGAAGTATGATTTCAAATGGGACACTGGGCAACAATAAGTCTTTGAAGAAATGAAATGAGAGATAGTTTATGCAGTAGCCCTGGGACTAGTTCAGACCTGGCCAGATGTGAAAAATGTACTCTACACCACAGCTGGGGAGAATGATCCTATCTGGAGCCTCTGGCAGAAGGATCTAGGCATCCAGCCCATGATCTCTAGAATGGCTGATTCCCTCAGAGACTGGATGCATTTTTCTAGCATGGTCCAGCTGGATGAATGGCTTATAGCATTGTCCTTGCAGGGAAACCTTTCGTTCACAGCTGCCAATAGCCACTTCCAAAGGCTGAGGGCTCATTTCTCTTTTTCAATCACTTTGTCAATTCCCTCTTCCCTAGCAAGTGATCCCAGCTGCTTGGCTTCTCTACATTCTAGTTTGTGACCATCGGCCCCATTGTTCTAGTATCAGGGCAGCTAGGTGACAGTGTGCTCCCCTGGATGATGGGTGAAATCTTTTTACACATTCTGTAGCTTGGTTGAGGTTGGGGGTCTAGAAGTCACTTCTTCTTCCTCTCCCTCTGATCCACATAATAATAACTCTTGTTCAGGTGCTGTTCCATGTGATAAGTGCATTGGTTCTTCATCATTCTTCACTGTGTGGGCTGCTCTTTGTGACACTTATTTTCTTTTCCCCTTTCATACAGGGGCAACAGATATTGGCACAAATTGACCCTTTGGTTTAGTTGCAGTGACTATCACTGTGGTTGGAGTAGTTGCAGTGTCTGCTACTGTGGTTGGAGTGGTTGCAGTGTCTGCTACTGTGGTTGGAGTATCTGTTGTCGAGGTTGGTGCAGACACTGTAATTTGGGGTTGCGCAGCACCAGCATCTGCCTCGTCAGTTGTGGTCAGGGTTTGAGTAGCTGCTGTACTTGTCACCAGGGTTGGTGCAGCTGATGTACTTGGTGTTGGAATAGCTGTGTTATCTGTTGTTTGCCATCAGACCCAGAGACATCTTTTTCCCTTTGAAGGTGCTGGATAACGTTGAACAGGGCTCTGTAGGCATAGGCCAATAAACAGCATGTTGCCATGATTTGTCCCTCTCTGGTATGATCAGGATGACAACAAACCCCATTTAAGTGTTTTACTAGTTTTTCTGGATTTTGAACTTTTTCAATGGTGAAGTTCCAAAGCACTGAAGGGACCCACTGGCCTACGTACTTCCCCATACTATCCCACACAACCTGCCAAGCATGACTGTCCAGCCTTGGGGAAAATCTCTTAGTCCTCCTATATCCTTGTCTAACCCTAGACAAGACCCAAACCCAACTCTGCTTAACTTTCGAGAAAAATGGTCATGGGTAAAACACACTCTGTATGTGTGCCACCATGGTGATCCCCATCACAGTCAGCAGGCAGGTTTCAAGGGTACCCAAAGGATATTCAAAACCTTTAGAACTCTCAAATGGTGTTGTAAATGGTCTGATGGGGGAGCTGGGAACGTAAAGGAATGTATCCTTCGTAGGCTGACAACCCAAGGAGGGAAAAAAAGATGTGTATTTGCTAAACACTTCCCTCCCAAAGTATAGAGGTGTTGATCATACTGGGAACTCAAGCCAGACCAGTTTCATGATCAGTGAGTCTATTGTGTTGCAAGTCATTACCATAAAGTACAGTGAAAAAAGAACCTTAGCCCAGGGCCCCCAGCCAATAAACACTAAAACAGAAAATACTGGCTGCAAGTAAGGTATGATGTGCTGAAACACTGAGATCAAGCACAACAATTCTAAGACAAATAAATCAACATAGTGACAAGTGACTATTAATCTGAAACAATGAATGCTTATCACAAATACGGTTAGACACACTCTGGTCAGATCTATCATTATTTCAACCTTTTGTGCCCCACATTGGGTTCTACAAAGAACTGTCATGGTTTAAGCCCAGCCAGTAACTCAGAAACAAGCAGCTGCTTGCTCACTTACTCTCAGCTTTTAAAACTCCCCCTATTTCCAGATGGATGGGGAGGAGAATTATAGAATAGCTAGGGTTGGAAAGGACCTTAAGATCACTAGTTCCAACCCCAATGCCATAAGCAGGGACACCTCACACTAAACCATGCCACCCAAGGCTTCATCCAACCTGCCCTTCAACACTGCCACGGATGGAGCACTCATAACCTCCCTGGCCAACCCATTCCGGCATCTCACCACCCCTAACAGGAAAGAACTTCTTTCTTATATCCAATCTAAACCTCTCCTGTTTAACCCATTTACCCCTTGTCCTATCACTACAGTCCTTAGTGAAGAGTCCCTCTCCAGCATCCCTATAGGCCCCCTTCAGATACTGGAAGGCTGCTAGGAGGTCTCCACACAGCCTTCTCTTCCCCAGGCTGAACAGTCCCAACTCTCTCAGCCTGTCTTCGCATGGGAGATGCTCCGGTCCCCTGATTGTCCACGTGGCCCTCCTCTGCACTTGTTCCAACAGCTCCATGTCCTTTTTATGTTGAGGACACCAGAACTGCACACAATACTCCAAGTGAGGTCTGACAAGAGCAGAGTAGAGGGGCAGGATCACATCCTTTGACCTGCTGGTCACGCTCCTTTTGATGCAGCCCAGGATATGGTTGGCTTTCTGGGCTGTGAGCACACACTGAAGCCGGCTCATGTTCGTTTTCTCATCGACCACCACCCCAAAGTCCTTCTCCTTAGGGCTGCTCTGAATCTCTTCTTTTCCCAACCTGTAGCTGTGCCTGGGATTGCTCCAACCCTGCTATAGGACCTTGCACTTGGCATGGTTGAACTTCATGAGCTTGGCTTCAGCCCAATCTAACTCCCATGAGTTAAGAACAATCCAGTAACTAAGGTGTAATGCAAAACCACTACTGCTACCACCAATAATAATAATGATAAGGGAAATAACAAGGGAAAAGAGTACAACCACTCACCACTTGCCAACTGATACCCACCCCGACCCAAGCAGAGGGTAACTCCCTCAGTTTATTTACTGGGCATGATGTGCTGAGGTGTGGAATACCTCTTTGGCTAGTTTGGGTCAGGTGTCCTGTCTCTGCTTCCTCCCGGCTTCCCCTCCTCCCTGCCAGAGCATGAGACTGAGAAAGTCCTTGATTGGTGAAATCATTACTTAGCAACAACTAAAAGCATCAGTGTTATCAGCAATTTTCTCAGGGTGAAAGTCAAAATCACAGCACTGCACCAGCTACAAGAAGGAGAAAAATGACTGCTACTGCTGAACCCAAGACTCTGAACTGTTCTTATTAACATTCTTAATAAGAATGTTAACTGTTATAATAATAATAATAATAGTAATTGACCATTCTTTTAATAAGAACATTAACTGTTCTTATTGCAAACTGTGGGATTTGCCTTCTTTCAGTTCTCCTCCCCATCCCTTTGGGATGAGATGAGCAGGGGAAGAAAGGGGAGCAAGATTGCAGCTGCGTGACTCTGAGTTACTGGCTGGGCTTAAACCACAACACTATTAAAGACTGAGGCAAAGGTGGTATTAAGTACCTCAGTCTTTTCCTCATACTTTGCTTCAATGAAAATCATTTGAAGCTAATTCTCATTTTCAGCTAGCCATTCCTATTATCAGCTACCCAATTAGCCTTTTGAAAAGTCTGCTTGACATCTTACTGTATGCTTGGAAAACTAGTTTACTTTAGAATTTGGCTATTTGTCCTTATTTCCTTCCGGTTTAGTTTTAGAAGACAAATAAAACCAAGGTCCAATAATGACCAGACACAGTCAAAGCTTCTTTCCTGTATTAATATCCTTACTCAGTTTGGTACCTGATGTCACTCTTATTTTAGTGTCTCAGCTATGTTCAAGAAAACTAGTATAAATTAGATAAATAATATTGTGCTTCTTTCTAAGTTGTTCTGACCTCATATCCCATCAAATTGAATCACTGAAACTTTTGGGTTGGAAAAGACCTTTAAGATCATCAAGTCCAACCATAAACACTGTCAACTCCACCACTAAAATAAGCCCCTCACTGCCATGTCTTCATGTCTTTTAAATACCTCCAGGGATGGTGACTCAACCACTTCACAGAGCAGCCTGTTCTAGTGCTTGACAACCTTTTCAGTGCAGTTTTTTCTAATATCTAATCTAAACTTTTCCTTGTAGAATCTGAAGCCATTTCTTCTAGTGCTGTTACTTGCTACTTGGGAGAAGAGACTGACACACATTTCCCAGCAACCTCCTTTCAGGTCCTTGTAGGGAGTGATAATGTTTACCCCCAGCCTTTTTTTCCAGGCTAAACAATCCCAATTCCCTCAGCTGCTCCTTTTAAGACTTGTGTCTAGACCATTCACCAGCTGTATTTATTTATTTATATTTATTTGACAGACCTGTAGTTCCCCAGGTTCTCCGGTCAGCCATTCTTGTAAATGGGTGTTACATATGTTCATTTCCAGTCAACTGGGACCTCCCTGTCTAGACAGGACTGCTGATAAATGATGGAAAATAGCTCAGTAAGCACTTCCACCAGCTCCCTCCTCACCCTTGTGTGGATCCCATCTGGCCCCATAGACTTATGTGTGTTTCAGTGGTGTAGCAGGTCACTGACCTTGAATTACAGGAACTTCATTCTCCTCCATATCCATCTTCCAGCTCACTGGGGCTGGATACCGCAAGAACAACTGGTTTTACTATTAAAGACTAGGCAAAGAAGGCATCAAGTACTTCAACTCTTCCCTCATCCTTTGTCACTATGTTTCCCCCTTCATCCAATAAAAGATGGAGATTCTCCTTAACCTTCCTTTCTTTTGCTAGAATATTCATAGAAACATTTTTGTCTTTATTAGCAACATCCACATTAAGTCCTATTTGGGCCCTGAATAGCCTCACAACATTCTAGGGCTTCCACTGAGTTGCCTGCCCTTTCTTCCAAAGCAATTGTGAAATTCTGGTAAAAATTAAATCCTTTCCATTATTTATAAACTAAAAAAGGTGAACATATACACATGTAGAATAAAGGCAAGGCCTTTGAACTGGATCCAGGTTGAAACAGTATTTCAAGAAAGAGACATATGAAGCCATCTCTTGTATCTTCACAAGAATAGATTAAGAGCACAGAAAGTAAATCCCCATCTTGATCTCACTGACAGCACTCATTAAAAAGTAGTCAGCTGTTTCTTTATGTAAGTGTAATATTTCTATTCTAATAATTTTGTTATTATCCATGCCATTGCTGTCCTTTGCAGCTATAGCCTATAAAGCTGCATGGTAAAGAGTTTAATTGAAAAATTCTGTGAAACCAACAGACTGTCTGGCACACAGAGTATTTACATTTCAAATGAAGTGTCACAAATAAGCGCCTAGTTTTAGTAAAGTGTTTACTAAAGTTTAATTTTTAGCTGATAAAAATATGTGCTTTGGTAAGCAGGACAGAAAAATTAACCTCTTCAATCTACTATTTATCTAGGATTTACAAAGCCAATAAGCTTTTACAGTCTTTTAAATATATTAACATTTTATGCATTTAGTGTCAGCACTTGAAAATAAAAGAATAATTATTAATTTATTGAACAGGCCTCATAACAATGCTCACCAAGATGAAATCATAGGACATTGATACAGATTAATGTCCTGACACAGTCAGAACAGGTCCAACAGAAAACTGCTTGAAAGTTGAAAGAATATTGCAGGTTTTTTTCAGTATGTTTTAGTACTAGCAGAACAAACAAGTGAACTTGAAAAGCTTGGAGCTTTTTGAGATAGCTGTCAGGGTCCGATTGGTGAAAAAACCCAGTGCTCTGTGTCAATTTGAGACTCCAAGAGTGAAATTAAGATACAAAAGAGGTCAAGTACCATAATTGGACAATTTGTTTATTACAAATTACAAAAAGACAGCTATTATGAAATAGGAAAATTATTGCAATAAAGGGGATAGTGATAGGATAAAATGAAAAAATGGCAGAAAAAGAAGCAAGGATTTGGGGTCTGGAGAGAGAGAGATATTCACCACCATGCGGTGTCCTAGGGTTCCATTGTCATTGTCATCAATGGTGGGAGTTCATCAGGGTTTAGTCAATATCAGAGCAGAGTGTCACCCAAGAGTCCATCAGCAGTGGGTCTCCTCATGGAGGCATCTTTCTGAAGTCCCCTTGAAGGCCCTCTTGGGGTGTGTCTCATGGAGTTGCCCTCATGGCAATGTCTTATGGAAGGTATCCCTCAGAGTTTGTAGAAGTCATGGATGGAGAGTGTACTCACAGATGTCTCCTTTTAGAGTCATCCTCATGGCAATGGCTCCCTGGAGATGTGCCTTGGTACCTTTTTTCTACTGTATAATGAGCTGGGAGGAGTATCTCTGCTCTTCATGTCACATATTACACATTCCTGGTGGACCATTTTCCCTGGCCTTGCAACAAGCTCATCAATTGCATGTGTGTGTCTGCACACTCATGTGTCTGCAGCAATTCTCAGGGTAATGGGTAGCAATTCCTCACACCAATCCTCAAGCTAATGGATGGTGGAGTCCCAGTATAGCTCTTCACTTCCTTCTCCCAAGCAATACATGCAAGAGTCTTAACTCCTGCTTCCCATCTCTGAGACAATGGTCAGTGGAGTCCTATTTCAATTCCTCAGACCAATCCTTGAGTCAATAGACAGTGGAGTCTGACTTCAGATCTGTTTCTCACAATTGTTTATGAAGATTGGTCGTGATAAATATGTACTGACTTGAACTTTCACCACTCTTCACTGCTGCGAACATTTCAGACTGTCTACATCACAAAGTGTAATCTCCTCTGTCAAAAAATCACACTAGGTTATAAAATTTAGAATGGTACTTTGTAAGCTGCTGGCTGAAAACCTTCCGGTTTTGCAAAGACTTGTTTTGCCTGTTCTCACCCAACTCATGAGTACTAAAACAGTAATCCTTTGTGTAAGAAAATAACAAATACATTTCTAGATATTACATATTTTTTAATATTAAAAAAAAAAATAAGCCATCAAGCTATTGAGTTCTTTCGGAAGAAAAGTTTTCAGTTTCTTTTTAGATTTTCCCGAGAGAACTACCTCTTGTGATAATTAAATTTCTCCCTGTATATCAAATATTTCAGTATAAATTTAACTTACTCCTTGAACCGATGTTTTCATAATTTTATCAGATCATGTTCAATTATTCCACAAGAAGATGAGTCTCTGAGAAGAACCTGAATGTTGACTTTCTTTTTTATCTGAGCATATAAAAATCCCAATTTCTTAAAGATATAATACTATATATATATATATATATTTTCTTTACCAGTGCCTGAAAGAATGGACAAAAATATTTAAGTTTTGTTGGTGAAATAAATAATTGTAAAAAATAATGGTATCCTGTGACTTTTCCACTAAGAATTATTAATTTCACAGTGTGGTTTCATTGTGTATATCAAATATATCCTGGAATACTTGAGCAACTTCTTAAGACAGATTTTAGCACCAGAATTTGAGGTTTTAACACCCCAAAAAATTTGAGGTTTTTTTTTCTTGTCCCCTAGTATGTGTTTTCCTCAGAAAAAGCCTTTCAGTAAATTGGGAGATGGGAGAAAAAAAAAAAAAAAAATTAAACATCCCAAACACACATCTTACTTTGTATTTTTCTTCCTTTCACTTTCTTACACTCTTTCCTGTAATCCTAATGAAGGCAACTTACTCTTTTATGACTGATTCAAGCACAAATTCAANAAAAACCTTTCAGTAAAATGGGAGAAGGGAAAAAAAAAAAAAAAAAAATTAAACATCCCAAACACACATCTTACTTTGTATTTTTCTTCCTTTCCTTTCACTTTCTTACACTCTTTCCTGTAATCCTAATGAAGGCAACTTACTCTTTTATGACTGATTCAAGCACAAATTCAAAGGTCAGTGGTTACTGCAGACACCTGAGTTTGTATTCATATGAAACAATTCTTGTATAACAAGTTTGCCACTAGAAGACTTTAGAAATCATATCAGTGCCCTGACTTAAGACAGAAGATGGTTCTACCATGCCAAATTTCTTCACTGCAGCTGAGCATTGATTCTTCATCAGCAGCTTCACCGTTTGCAGGTTCTTGAAATCTTCACTCGTTGCTGAGAAAGTAGGAAAAATCAGATAGATATCTTCCTTCTTCTAGAAGGATGGAACTGCATAAGTAGCTTGACATTCATATAATTTAATATTGAATGGAGATCTGGAAAAAAATAGGAACTCATGCAAACTGTGAAAGGTATAACACAATAAATCTGGCTGCTAAAGTCCTCCAGATGCCAGTCTTCCTGTATCAGCATCTTATCATCTTCCTATAACAGTATGTTATACTGCAAAGGATGATAAACTGTGTTTGACTAACCAAAAATGCACAACAGTCACACAAAAGTGTAGTTCAGACTTGCTAGTAGTGTTCAGTGATTCTTCCTACATTCATACTTTAGCTTTTATGCTACTGGGAAAAAAGACATACCTGCTTAACTTAAAGATAACTGATACATTTCCCAATGAAAAGGTTGCATTTTCAAAACTTGTTTTTTGCCTTCCAGCTATGATTTTTCCTTAGAAACTGGAAAGTTGTACTGATGAGGAAACAGCACATGAATTATTCAGACATGCAAGTCTAGCCACAAGAAGCCTGGAGAAGTATTGAGCTAGTGCTTTTTGTGGGTGTATAGAAAACTAGTAGCATCAGTATCTGTAATACAGTTTCTATCAACTCCTGGCTGAAGTTAGATTCCATCAGACTAGATAGTGAATAGAAATAATACACAGCCCCTGTCTGCAAAACAGATAAAGGATATGTCATTGTACAAATCTCTACAAATTGGTTTTTAAATTTCAGACTATCAAGAATAATTTAACAAGAGCAGCAACAGAAACTCTACTTCTTGAAAGACTCACAATGGACAAAATCGTAACAAGGGAAAAATGTATTTCTTAGTAATTATTTGAAAAAAAAATCTTTGTTAAGATTTCCTCTGAAGGAAATGAAAGTACTAACTCTTTTGAAATAAATTCACTCCTAGATTCCCGTTTTAAAAAATAAATAAAAAAATCCAGGTATGCATAACTTAATGCATTGAAATCCATTATTTTACTGGGTATGTTCAAGCAATTCTAGGTGGGATATGTTAAGGCTCATGCAATATAAATCAGTATATAATTAATTGGGTTTGATGGAGAGGAAAAGAGATTTTCAGATGCAAACAACCTACTTTAACCAAAGATAACAAGCCTGCTATAATGAACAGCTCTTCATTGTAAGTGGTAATTCCACAGATTTTAAGGCTTAACTTAATCATTAAAACTCCTTCAGTCCTGGGTATTTGGTTTCAGGAGTTCAGCAAATAAACACTCTATGAAACTGAAATTAAGTATCACCATCATCATCATGGCTTGACTTCACAAACAAAGATAAGGGAAGGGCTTTACCCACGCTTGCTACAAGAACACTGATGACTAAAAAGGCCAATGTGGGATAGACAAATCTGGTTGCAAAAAGCACAGTGAAAGGTCTCCTTGGGTGGCATAGGCAAGGCGTGATTCTTTCTACATTGTCTTTTCTCGTCAAGACAAGTTCTGCATGAGTTCTCAAAGGGGACAACGGCATTATGTATCAGGTGTCTCCAAACCTCCCGATTGAAGGCCAAGGTGGACCACTGGTGGTAGTCAATAAGGCCAAGGCTGAGGTACTGTTTCAGCGAGCCCTTGTATCTCTTCTCTGGGGCACTTCTCTCGCAGCAACAGGTGGCAAGTTCACCATAAAACACAATCTTAGGGAGGCGGTGATCCTTCATCCTAGAGACATGCCCTGCCCAGCGCAGCTGCGATTTCACCAATAAGGCCTCAATAGTGGTGATCCCTGCCTGTTCAAGGACAGTAACGTTTGACACATAGTCAGTCCAATGAATGTTTAGAATTGTAGGGAGGCAGTGCTGATGGAAGAGTTCAAGGTGGTGGTGGTAGATAACCCATGATTCAGATCCATATAGAAGTACAATGGCTCTATAGACATTAATCCTTGTACTTTTCTTCAGGTGTTTATTGCACCAGACTCTTTTATGGAGTTTTCTGAAGACTCTATATGCCTTTACTATTCTGTTGTCTATCTTTTTGTTGACCATGGCATCTGAGGAAATAATGCTTCCCAGATAGNTCAGGTGTTTATTGCACCAGACTCTTTTATGGAGTTTTCTGAAGACTCTATATGCCTTTACTATTCTGTTGTCTATCTTTTTGTTGACCATGGCATCCGAGGAAATAATGCTTCCCAGATAGCTGAACTGCTGAACTGATCTAAGCTCTGACTCGCCAGTGGTAATGTAGGGACAATGACAATCTTCCTGTGGTGCAGGTTGGTAGAGAACTACTGACTTATTCAAGCTGACTTCCAGCCCAGAAAGCTCAGCTGCCTCCACAAAGCAAGATGTTAAACGCTGCAGAGCTGCTTCTGTGTGGGTGACAAGGGTGGCATCGTCAGCAAAAAGCAGTTCACGGACAAGATGATTTAGGGTCTTAGTGTGGGCCTTCAGTCACCTTAGATTGAATAGGCTTCCATCAGTGCAATATCGAATATAAATGCCATTTTGTTCGTCGAGGTCTACTGTAGCCCTTTGGAGCATCATGCTGAAGAAGACTGTGAATAAATTTGGTGCAAGAATGCAACCTTGTTTTACACCATTGGTTATTGGGAAGGCTCAGAGGGTGCATCACCATATCTAAATTGCCCTTGCTAATCCTCATGTAACAGAATAATCATTTTGAGGAATTTGGGGGGACAACCTAATCATTCCAAGACTAGCCACAGGCCTTTTCTGCTCACAGTGTCAAAAGCTTTGGTGAGGTCAACAAAAGTTACATAGAGCCCCTTATTCTGTTCTCTACACTTTTCTTGCCATTGTCTGAGAACAAATACCATGTCTGTGGTGCTTCTATTAGCTCTGAAACCACACTGACTTTCAGGTAGAAGTTGTTTTGCAGTAGTGGGTACTAGTCTGTTTAATAATATTCTTGCAAGAATTTTTCCAGTAATGGAAAACAGAGTTATACCTTGGTACCTTGATCAGTCTGACCTTACGTCTTTTTTCTTATACAGAGTGATGATGATTGCATCACGAAAATCTGATGGTAATTTACATTGTTCCAAACAGCACACAACTAGCTCATGAACTTTATCATGAAGTGCCTGGCCTCCATGCTTCCAGATTTCAGGCAGGATTCCATCAACCCCAGCTGCCTTGCTGTATAGCCTTAAGAGTCTCCATCATGATAGGGGCTAAATCCAATTCATTTTTCACCGGATGTTGTAAAATGTGCAGGATTCCTTCACCTTGGTAAAGTGCTACATGGTTAGCACTAAAGAGTGTTTGAAAATGCTCAGACCAACAATTCAGGATAGAGATTTTATCTGTAAGAAGTGTTTGGCCATCTGCACTAAGTAAGGGGCTTTGAACCTGAAATGTGGGTCCATACACTGCTTTCAGAGCCTCATAGAATCCTCTGTGGTCACCCAAATCTGGACATAATTGAGTTTTTTCTTCTAGGTTGAGCCGCCAGTTGTTTTGGATGTCTGTCGTGGTTTAAACCCAACCAACCACGCAGCTCGTTCATTCACTCAACCCCCCTTCTTGCCCTCCCCTGCTTCCAGAAAGATGGGGGGAGAATCAAAAGAATGCAACTTCCAGAGGTTGAGACAAGGACAGTTTAGTAACTAAGGTATAACACAAATCACTGCTGCTGCCACCAATAATAATAATGATACAGGAAAAAAATACAGCATCCCATCAACCACAACAGATAACTTACGACACCCCACCAACCGAGTGCTGGCCGACCAACTCCTCCAACCACCCCGNTCACTGCTGCTGCCACCAATAATAATAATGATACAGGAAAAAAATACAGCATCCCATCAACCACCAACAGATAACTTACGACACCCCACCAACCGAGTGCTGACCGACCAACTCCTCCAACCCCCCCGAGAGAGCTAGGCCTTCTCGATCACTCCCAGTTATATCCTGGGCATGACGTGCTATGGTATGGAATACCTCTTTGGTCAGTTTGGTCCTGTCAGTACAGTCCTGTCCCTCCTTCCTCCCAGCTTCCCCTCCTCCCCGGCAGAGCATGAGGCTCACAAAGTCCTTGGTCAGGGCAAATACTCCCCAGCAACAACCAAAAACATCGGCCTTATCAGCCTTGTTCCCGGGTTAAGTCAAAACACAGCTACTAAGGAGAAGAAAAACTGACTGCAACTGCTGAACCCAGGACAATGTTTCAAAGTTTCTTTTGGAGTTTGCTATATGCAAGACGAAAAGCTGCTTTTCTTACATGGCAGAGTGGCTGAGTGAGGTGCACTTGATGAGAAGATCTCTTCTTTGTCAGCAATTCCTGGACCTCCTGGTTGTTATTGTCAAACCAGTCTTTGTTTTTCTTTAAAGAGAACCCAATGGATTCTTCGGAGGACTGCAGGATGCTATTTTTGATATGTTGCCAAAGAGCTTCAGGAGAAAAATCTCTATGATGGTCTTCAAGCCTAGTTTGAAGGTTAGCCTGAAAGCTGTCCGTCACTGCAGCTATTTGGAGATTATTAACATTAAGCCTCCTCCTCAGAATGCCACCCCTCTTAGGTTTGGGCTTGAAGAGGAAGTTGAGTTTGCAACGCACAAGGTGGTGGTCAGTTTGACATTCTAGGCATCACTTGGGTGTGACAGACATTGTGAGTGTTTCTCTGGTGCACTAAGACATAATCAATAAAATGGCAATTGAGGATGCATCCAGATTGTCTGTCTGTCTGTCTTTCTGGCTGTCTTTCTGCTGGAAAATAGTGTTGGCGATGGTAAGCTTCTGCTCTGCACAAAACTCTAGCAAGAGGCAACCATTATCATTGCAGCTACCAACACCATGCTTGCCTAGTACTCCTTTCAAGGCTTCAAAGTTCTTAACTACTTGGGCATTGAAGCCACCAAGGATTATGATCTTATCTTCTATAGGAACCTTTTGAGTGAGGTGGCGCAGGTCGGAGTAGAATTTTTCTTTTTCTCCAGGGTCAGCTTGCAGAGTTGGAGCATATATGCTGAAAAGAACAACATGTTTCTTATTGTGTAGTGGAAGGTTTAAGGAGATAATACAATCGGAATGACCTATTGGCAAATTTTCAAGTTTAGAGATGATGGAGTTTTTAATCATGAAGTTAACTCCAGAAAGATGACTTTCAGTTTTGGATTTGCCTGACCAGTAGAGTGTATAGCTGGCACCATGTTCTTTAAGGCTACCTTCCTCATGAAAGTGAACTTCACTGGGCAATTAGTGCAGAACAGCACTCAGGACACCCACAGTTCGCTGTATCAAGTACGGTTCTGATGTTCCAACAAGTGAGTGTCAATCTGGACACACCTTCAGAGGCAGGTGTATGCCTTCGTCTCTTTGGCTTTAAACAACCGCAGCAGAAGATGCCTGTTGGCCTCAGCTAGCCAACCAGGTGGAGGGGGAGATGAGCTTTGGTTAGGCCACCTTTTCTAGGCTTCTCTCCATATGGAGAAGCAGTGCTGTCCTTGAAAAAAGGCTGCTTGGTCATTCAGGATGTTGCCAAACAAGACTGTCATCTCCTATGTCAGTCTTGAGCTACAAATGTCCTGAACCGCCTGCATGCAGGGTTAGGTCTGAGGTTTCCAGTGCATCTTATCACCTGCCATTTCGTCCCTTGTCTGTCACTACAGGGCTTTGCAAGTGTGAGTAAAACCTTCAGGCCTGCACAATGGGTTTTTTAGGTGAGGCACAGCATGTGGGGAACTGGCCCCACCCTTTACACCTGAGGTTTATCTGCCAGAGCCTAGCGAGCTTGGACAGTGACAGCAAAGTCCTCAGCTTGTAGGTTTGGTTAGAGTATCCTTCTCTTAGATGGATGTCCTTACAGGACTAAACGAGCTCCATCTGCCCGGGTTTGAAGTTAGAGTTGTCATTCTCCTAGGATGGTTGCCCAAAGGCTAGTGAGCCCATCCTGCCATGGACACACTTTGTCTGACCCTTCAGTTGAGACCTGTCTGGCATGGGAGACCCTACTAGAGGCATAAGAAGAAACTGAAATTAAATATAAGACAGTATAAAAGTAAATTAAAAATAAAATTTAAATTCAAGGAACCTCTCCCATTGCTTCTTATACCAACTCTAAAAATGTTCTGAAAGTTTTATGAATCATTAGGATCCATTCATAATGGCTGACAATTAAAATAATTTCTTTAACATTTTATGTATTTTTTGTTTAGATCAATTTAAACACTTGTGAATTCCACTTTCATGACATGTTTTAAGACTGTTTATTTTTCTTGACGGTTATTAAATATGATCCAGAGCTAAAGGTCACTAAGGATGACTGAATATAAAAGCCTGAAATGCATACTCCTAGCTATTTCCTAGCCTATGGTAATAACTCAAACAAGTAAAATACACGAATTTTGTAAAAAGGTCATCCAGTGTTCATACACCAGTTCTGGGGGAGATTTGCTGTGCTATCCACAGATAGAAACATTTAGACAGATTAAATCTGATATATCCACAAAATAGCCCAGTCTTAACTACACAGTCAATATTTATGCTACTCCAATAGAACAGCACAAAAATTAGTAATAATTTTATTACATGGTAAACCTGAGTTCCTTTCCTTTTTTGCCTCTCCCAGTGTGAGAGAAAAGATTTTCCTTAGTTTGGTCAGAGCTTTGGATAGTTTATGATTTACACGCTGAGACACAACCTCCTACCCAATTTCATGAGTAAAAAGAGAGTGTGTGGGTATCATGATTCATCTGACAAAAATGTCTAAGGTAGGGGGTTTTTGTTTCTTTGGGGTTTGTCTTGTTTGATTTTGTTCTTTGTAGTGGTTTTGTATTTTTTGAGGTGGGTTTTTGTTTTGGGTTTTGGTTTTGTTTTGTTTTGTTTTTTTTTCTGGAACACAAGTCTGTTGCATTGATTGTGCTGTAAATACAAAACACAATTCTGCATTCCTCATTCTCTTTTGATGGGGGGAAGGCACTTGAGTTAAAGGCAGGAAGCAAGAGAAATTGCTTGCTCTTGAACTCCTTTCTCAGGCTCCAACTCACCAGCTATTACACCTTCAAACCATTTGTAAAAACCAAACCATTCGAGAACAAAATAAAAAANTGACTCGAGGGACAGATGTGTGCTTTCACGTCCAGTTTTATTAGTGTTGCATTAGTACCATAAAATAGTTGACGAGGTCGAGCACGTTGCAGTTTGTTCCAACTAAAAAACCAAAACAAACCAAAAAAAAAAAAAAAAAAAAAAAAAAAAAAACAAACCAACAACAGCACCACCAACCCCCCAAAAACCTAAAATTTCTTTTCTTACAGAACTCACAGAAAATTGCCTGTAAGCAGCTTCTGTGTCTGGGCTCACACAGAATTTCCCAGAGACAGCAGTCTATTGAGACATCCTGTGAGATCTGCTCACTAATATGAATGCACCTCATCATTAAATATTGTTCTCACTGACACAGGTAACAGTGGAGGCTTCCCAAAACACAGAAGCAGGCTGTCATAGTGCACAAATCAGAAATGCCACCCCACCACAAAATGAATTCCAGAGGAAGTACTGTTACCACAGAACTATAGGATCATAGAATGGTTAGGGGTGGAAAAGACCTTAAGAATCATCTAGTTCCAACCCCCCTGCCACAGGATTATGGGCATTGCTCACCTACTGCCTATGGATATTACCAAATAGTTTCAAATAAGCATAGCTCTTCCTCTGGCCCACAATTTTTTTTAATCTTTTCCTTCACCAGCCATGTCAGGCATGTGCTAGATTATTTTGATTATTTCTATTTATTAGCTTTCTTCTCCAGGTGAGAGAAGGAGAACTACAGTCCTAATCCTGTCAGCAAGAAAGAACTAATCCCACTTAAAGGAAATAGAACTTCTTAGCACAAAATAAAGTAATGTATATATACCCCTTATTCTTTGGATAGAGACTACAAATATTTATTCTAGTTTTAATTGTTTGCACCATCAGAGACTGCATTTTTGAAGGAAGAATCCAAAAGGCAAGTTTTGCCTCCTTTCAAGATATGAAGGAAAAGAAGTTTCTTTGCATTTCTTTTTTCTTTGAAATAATAACAAAAACATCAACAAAAAAACCTTACATAAACCCACTTACCCAGATTAGCTGAACCCTTCAACTACCATACTGAACAAAACAGTCTTCTCAGTCATGAAAACTGGTGTTGCCTCCCAGAGACGAATCTTGCCTGGGATAGTTTAAACTGAAAGAGGTTCCTGAGCTTGAAACTTAGGATAATAAAAAACTCGTTATATAAAGTGTTTTGCAGTCCTAAAGGCACAGCTGCTATGGTGCTGCCTGGAGAAAGGAACATAGCAGCAGCAACAATTAGTAACAGCTTTGGTTACGATGCTGTTGCAGCACGTGGAGGACTTTTATCAGGTTCTGAGCACAAGTTTCAGCTGTATCTAAAGGTTCCTGTGCTCTCATGCCATCAGGGAAATTATAACAGTTTTACATACATATGTTTTTCGTGTAGTTAGACTAACCCTTTGTTTTATTCTAGCCATTTATGCCACATTAAAAGGAGTTATTTAAAAAGGAAAGGAAATATTCAAAGTGGAAGATGAACAGCTCCTCCTGCGTCTTCTGAGCAAACAAGGCATGCATGGTATGCTCTGCTACCTTCTGTGCATGGACCACTGTCACATTTGGATGAAAACATGTCCATAGTAGAGCAAGGGGCACTACACATGGATCCAACAAGCATTTCTCAATCCACCTATTCAGAAGAACAAAGCAAAACCACCTCAGACTATTTCAAGGGACAAATGCAGACAGCCATCACTGAACAGAAAGAAATTAGCAGGCTAACTGGTTCAATTAAATCACTGGACTGCATTCCAACATCCAAGCAATTTTACTCTCTAATTCTACAAAAAGAGAGACTCTGGTCCCACTGTAGATAATAATACAAGTGTCTTGTTCAACACCTTTGTCGGTGACATGGACAGTGGGATTGAGTGCGCCCTCAGCAATTTTGCCAATGACACCAAGCTGTGTGGCTAAGTTGATACGCTGGAGGGAAGGAATGCTTGTAAGGTGGGCTGATGCCGACCTCATGAAGTTTAACCATGCCAAGTGCAAGGTCCTATAGCAGGGTCAGAGCAATCCCAGGCACAGTTACAGACTGGGTAGAGAAGAGATTCAGAGCAGCCCTGCGTAGAAGCACTTGGGAGTGGTGGTCAATGAGAACATGAACATGATCCAGTTTCAGTGTGTGCTCATAGCCCAAAAAACCAACCATATCCTGGGATGCATCAAAAGAAGTGTGAACAGCAGGTCGAAGGAAGCGATCTTGTTCCTCTACTCTGCTCTCATGAGATCTCAATTGGAATATTGTGTGCAGTTCTGGTGTCCTCAACATAAAAAGGACATGGAACTGTTGGAAGAAGTGAAGAGGAGGACCATGAGGCTGATCACGGGACTGGAGCACCTGCTGTATGAAGACAGGCTGAGAAAGTTGGGGCTGTTCAGCCTGGAGAAGAGAAGGCTGTATGGAGATCTCTTAGCAGCCTTCCAGTATCTGAAAGGGGCCTATAGGGATGCTGTGAAGGGACTCTTCATTAGGGACTGTAATGACAGGACAAGGGGTAATGGGTTCAAACTTATACGGGGGAGGTTTAGATTGGATATAAGAAAGAAGCTCTTTACTGTGAGGGTGGCAAGGCACTGGAATGGGTTGGCCAGGGAGGTTGTGAGTACTCTATTTCTGGCGGCGTTCAAGGCCAGGGTGGATGAAGCCTTGGCTGACATGGTTTAGTGTGAGTTGTCCCTGCTTATGGCAGGGGGGTTGGAACTAGATGATCTTAAGGTTCTTTCCAACCCTAACTATTCTAGATTCTATGATTCTATGAAGCTTAAATCCAGAATCTCTTTCCTAAGCAGGAAATTAATGGAAATTTTCACAAAACCTCGGTAGTTATTTGAGAGTCCATTTGCCATGCTACATCAATGTGGGATTCCTTACACCAGGAACCAGAAAGCCAATATTCTTTTGGGGTAGTGCTATATAGCCAAGACTTCAGCAACACAAAGCTTATTTTTTAAACGTTAGAAGTATTTATACTCTGAAAGGCAAAAAGAGATTTCTAAAATTTGTGAAGAAAACAATGTTCAAATTGTGAGATAGGTACAAAATTATGTGCTTCCTCTTTGTATGGCAGTTTGTATCTACATTGATTAAAAGAATAATGTTACAAGACTACCAGCCTCTTTGTTTCTGTACCTTTTAGATATTCTCTTGCTCTCCTGACATCCACTTTTTTTCTTTCACCAACAATCAAGTATAGACATTTTGTATGAGAATCAATCTAGTAATTCTTCTGACCTGGGTAGACAAAGCAATAGTGGAAAGGGATTATCAGTGCTTGCAGACCTTAGTGTGAAGACCTGTGTAGCAACTGGAGAGCTACTGAGGGAAGAGACATATCTTTCATAAGTAATTGAACTGTAAGAGGAAAGATAGGGATTCTATCCCACAGATACTATTTATGTATTTATTTTATATAAACCAAAAGTTATTGGGTTTGGATTTCTTTTTTTTTTTTTTTT
>NDXB01013045.1:2418-18679 GCA_002631895.1 Agapornis roseicollis | reverse complement strand
TTTTTTTTTTTTTTTTTTTTAAATAGAATCGGAGTTCCAGCATTGTATATTTTGAACAGTTGCCTTAAGGAAATCTGATTCACCCCATTTCCTGTAACAGGAGCCAGCACAGGCAGCTAGAGACAGAAGCATAGCAGGAAATCTATGATCCTGCAGGCAAAATTCCTTTAATACCCTGCCTCAGGAGTGTACTTGCTCATTGATTTGAAGAGCTTGGGTAATAACAGTCTGGTAGCAAAAGGTGGTTTGTCCTTAACCATGTGGCACAGATGACAAGAAATAAAATGTGTAACAGATAAAAATACTCTCCCATCTCCTTCTGACCATGCAGACTACAGAGTTTTGTTCTTTCACTAGTCTTAAAATAAGAAATTGCATTTGATGCTGTCCAGTTATAGATAGAAAGAAAAATAATGATAGCTGAGAGAATGGCACTTATTTCTTCCTGACTGCAGCAGCTGAGTGTTTTAAGCTAGAACATACTAATCAATTGAAAGGCTAAACTGGATGACAAAGGAATCAGAAAACACAGATTCAGATAAGATCCTTGTACCTCACCTCTTGGCAAAAGAAGTGTCAGTTCCCAGAAGTTCACACTGTTGAAGCAATGTTGCAAATCCTGCCTAAACCATAGCAAACCTAGGCTTTCTTTGGCTTGCACTACCAGCCAAATTAATCAAGAAAGCAATGACCTGCATCAGTTGCAAACTGTTATGCATGTAAAGGGAAGAAATTGAAAGTCACTTGAAGCATGAATAGAATTCTGACCTTTAAAAAATTAATTGCTGTTGATCCAGGAGAAAAGTAAAAGCTTTATATGAGGGTTGTTCTCTTGGTGAAAAAATTTAAGAAGGAAAATAGAGTAATTCTTAATGGTAAGGAATGTGATTGGCATCCACAGAAGAAGATAAAGAATTAAAAACTTAATTATTAAGGACACACAACTGACTTTGTCCCACTCTTCATAAAGCTTGCACTGGTGAACATAACGTTAACCCTTCACTTGCCTACAGGCTACACGTTTACACTGAGTACTCAGGGAATTTTTTACTTTCTTAAATATCAGCTGTCAATTTCTCTAGCCTTTGCTCAGCAGTCACATACAAACACATCTTTCTTCCTCTCACTATATTGCCATATGTACTGTAAGAAGGAAACTTGTGCATGTAAGGTGGACTACTCTTTCCCTCTGCAACTAAGAAATGCTAAGCAGTAACACTGCACAGGTTTACTATTAAGAATTACTTACAAAAGTGAGGTGCTCCTTCCCTCTCAATTGTCAGATCACTTTCAAACCTACCTACCCCAAAATATCAACAGTTTGTATATGGAAACTGCATACTAATGATACTGGAGGTGAGAGAGGAAGATAAGCTGCAGATGATTAATCCATTTCCATACAGAGTAATTCTAAATAAGAACCGAAGATGAACATACTGCATGTCAAAAAACAATGCCTTTTGCAAGTTTATATAAAGCCCCAAAGGGAGCATGGGTGCGATGTAGCATTAAAAAGAAAGCCTATGCTTTCCTTGTAGAAACAATTCCAAACACTTTGATCCAAACGGTCAGACTCAGAAAGAGGGAAAGCATTTCAGAAAGGAGGCAGTTCAGCCCCTTCAGGTTTAGACTTCTACTACAATGAGAGACTCTGATACCTCAGAAGGTTTCAACCACAATATGTGAAGTGATGAATGAGCAAAAGCAATAGCCTGGCTTTAAAAAGCAGTTCACCAAGAGAGGCTCTCTATTTTTGGGTGTGAATCAGCATAGCCTTGGAAGCAATTTTGAAGCAACTGCTCAGGAGTGAGCAGTTGAAGACATCTCCTTAGATCAAGTTGAAGACATTTATCTAATTCCACTTCTTTTCTGCTACAATTGTAGTGACAGCACCTCAGAAACAGGCCTTACAGTTATCTGACTGACACAAGTTGACCTTAAAGCAATATTTTCTGCACTTCTAAGGGTTTTTTTCCATCACAGGTTTTCCTCTTAGTGAGGAAACCACAGCTATACTCTAGCACCTTGGGGTGAAAGGCTGTCCCAATGCATACAGCTATTTATGTCATCTTTCTTCATCTTGGTGTCCTCTGGAAAAAAAAGGTTCATTGTGCAGAACACAGTGTACCAGAATTCAAGAAAGAAAAATACACAGCTTTGCTCATGTAAAGATCTTCCTTCCCTTGAGTATTACTCATATTCACAGGACTGAATACTGCTTGAAGCTAACCTCAAAATGAGAGCAAAAGCACTTTAATAAATGGACTGGGACAGGCTGTCTAGTTACATGGCCACTTTTACAAGACAATAGCATAATTTTGTTAAGTGTCTCTGTGAGAAACAAGAGCATTAAAAGTCAAGCAAAAAAATGTCTTCCATAGGATCTGTTGGTGTATCAAGAGGTCAGATCCCAATGATTAGGATAGAACAGAGCCAATTATGCATGTTCATCTTCAGGAGAGAAGAAAAACTTGTGCTAGTCCCTTTCATGCATCCAGTTCTTGGGTTTGGGGACTTTCTCTGCCTCCAAGACTTGAGCCAGAAAAGGCAGTTGAAGTAAACCCCCAACCTTTCTTTGCAGCATTTCATCATACAACTTCAGATTTTTTAATTCTTGATTATTCAGAAATGGAATTTCTAAGAAAACATACAGCACAGTCTCTGAACTTTTCTTAAAAAGCACCTGCTTTGTGATCCTAAATACTGAAGAGCAAAAAAAGAAGAGCTGATCAGTTTAGTCATTTTCCACTGCTATATGTACAGCACACTGATGGGGACATGGAGAACACAGAGAAACAGTATTGATTGTTCATGCATTCATATTTCTCATTCACATGCTATTTAAGCTTCTCAGGTTTTCTGAATGAGAAAAATTCTCACTTTTCAAGGCTTTAGCCTAGCTCAAAAGTGCTGGACAAGTTGGCAGTGACCAGAAGCAGGGTACGTAAGCCAGTGTCTGGTTTGAGGTTGGATGTGCATGTAGAGGGCAAGAGCAGAAGACAGCCAAATCAGCAGTAATATTATTTCTTCTTTTACTGTGTTAGGGCAGTGTTCAAACCCAAGTGTTTTTGTTGTCATCTGAGGTTTCATTCCTTGTTCTAACAGACAACTGTAGGAAAACACATGTAAATGAAAGATCTGGACACAGACTGAAACACAGGAGATTCAGACCTTTTTCTATTAAACACTTTTTATTGTGTTTCCAAACACTGTTGTGTAGACCGAACACTGGCACAGGTTACCAACAGAGGGTGTGCAGTCTCCATCCTTGGAGATACATTCAAAAGCCACCTGGACATGGTCCTGGGCAGCCTCCTGTAGGTGACTTTGCTTGAGCAGAGAATGCACCAGATGACTTCCAAAGGTTTCTTCCAGTCTCAACTATTCTGTGATTTTTGTGGTTCTGTGGCTCCGATCTGAGCTTCAAAATAAGTAAATTAAGGTAAATATGAGCAGCACTATGAGCAGTTTTCAACAGTATCCTTGATTTAGGTGCTGTGAATTAGATACTGGGGGGGGGAAGCATAATGTGTAAAAATTACATTAATGAAGACCAGTTTCATTAAGCTGATGGCCCTAGTGGGAAAAACATGTGACATAAAAAAAAAATGAAATTATTATAACAAATCTAGAGTTAGAAGCGGAAGCATCTTCTGATGAACAATAATGTTACTTTAAAAACCTGCAAAAATTTGCAGCACATGTAATTCCCATGAGTTATCTTAGTAGTTAAAGCATTTGCTGATTAAACACAAAATAAGCTTCATATATCAAATACAGCAAAAGCCAAATATACATTATTTGCACTAATATTGCAGGAGCAAGATCTTGTAATGCAAGATATAACTAGCTATTCTTTCAACAGTGAACAGTGAGAATTCAGAATTGGAACTTAAAATACAATTAATTTCAGATGCAAAAGATAAACTACCATATTTTAAAGAAAAAACCTCCTAAGAGAAAACATGCTATGTCCTTCAGTACCCCACATTTCTGAACTTGCCTTAGAGCCTTACTCAGAGTAGTACTTGAAAACCATGTTAGAGTAGCATTTGAAAAAAATGTTGCTGGTTATCCTTTTCAAATAAAAAAAAAATCAAAACTGAACCAAACCAAAACCAAAACCAAACCAACCAAACAAACAAAACCAAACCAAAACAAAACCAGAAAACACCCAAAAAACAACAAGGAGAAAGAAACTAAGCCTGAGGTTACTGTGAACCTTACCTACACTAGCTTGGATGCCATCAGCTAAAAAATCCCCTTCAAGATGTTTCCTGGATCTTACTTAAATCCCATCAGCATACACTACCCAGATTCAAACAAACTGTGATCAGGTTGAAAAGGGAAGTGGGAATATTTACATTATGTCTGCATTCTAAGACCGTATTTCTGCCTGACTGGAAGAAAGGCTTCAGGCAGTTTGAAAGCAGGTGTTCATTACAATGAATTAAGAAACTGAGATATTTCAGTGAAAGAAGTACCCTTCCCTACAAGCACAGTATTTTGTGTGTGTGTGTGTGTGTATGTGATGTGTGTATGAGTAGGCAATGACTTCCTAAGGTATTTGAAAATGTGGTTGTACAAAAAGCAAGAGGAATTTAGGCAATCTTCAGTTCCATAAAAATGTTAAATCTGTTCTGTAGGTTCCATCTCTTTCTATTACTGCTATTTGTCTCAGTAAGTATAAGTTGATCTGTGGAAGGAGTGCCCAAATTAAGTACTCAAGCTGCTTCAAAGTACTTCATTGTCCTGGCTTCAGCAGCAGCAGTCATTTTTCTCCTTCTTAGTAGCTGGTGCAGTGCTGTGTTTTTGACTTTCAGCCTGGGAACAGCACTGATAACACTAATGTTTTTAGTTGCTGCTTAGTAAAGTTTACTCTGACTAAGGAGTTTCTGAGTCACATGCTCTGCCAGTGAGGAGGAGAAGCCAGGAGGAAGCAGAAAGAGGACACCTGACCCAAACTAGCCAAAGAAGTATTCCATACCACAGAAAGTCATACCCAGTATATAAACTGGGGGTAAATTCCCAGAAGGGTTAGATCACTGCTCGGGTCGGACTGGGTATTGGTTGGCAGGTGGGGAGCGGTTGCATTCTTTTCCCTTGCTATTTCCTTTATCATTATTATGTAGTGATTTGTGCTGTACCTTAGTTACTAAACTGTTCTTATCTCAACCCATGGGAATTACATTCTTGTGATTCTTCTCCCCATCCCTCCAGGAGTGAAGGGGAGGAAGTGGGGGAGTGAGTGAATGGCTGTGTGGTTCTGATTTACCAGCTGAGCTTAAACCACGATATTCATCATAATGAAAATGGAAGAGGTACTGCTTATGAAAGAGATTATGTACAAGACATCAAAAAATATAAATGGGTTTTGGTGTGAGATGTTTGAAGTGAAACCTGGGCCACAAGTGTTGATAAGTGTATTTAAGATGTTTCTAAAACTTTCTTATGCTGTGTACTGACATTGTAATAGGAGCACAACTTGCTGTCCATGATTTCTCTTGTGGACCATGACTGTTTTTCATTGAGAAACACAGTCTTGAAGAAGGATGTTTGTATAATTGCAGTGCTTTCTTAACCAGATAAATCTGTAATTCTTCTTCCAGTATTTACTTTACATACCTTCTGCCAGTCAGAATAAGACTTTACTCAGCAGGACATGCATTTGAAAATAAAAATGTTTTCCAAAAAACTCATAAGCACAATTTTGCATAGAGTCAGACTAGAATAGCACACAGTCCAATCTGTTCTTCACACAGGATGAGGACCTGCATGTGTAGCTGCTAGATGTCAGAAGGGTATTACAGAAGTCACAAGAGCTGAAGTTCAGCATACTATTTAACAAACAAACAAAAAAAACAAAACCAAACCCAAACAACCAACCAATCAACCAAAAAAAACAAAAAAACCCCAAACCAAACAAACCAATATACCTGAAGAATAGGTGCAGGGAGAAAATCCTCAGAGAAATACTTTATTGATATCTACTGTCCTTCAGACAGTATTAATCAGAACCAATTCCAGAATATACAGGAATATATTTTTAGAAATGCTGAAGACAGGAGATGCTTGCTACTCAAATTAATTCTGTCTTTTGGTTTTTAAGGCTAACAGCAACTACAGAAGCAGACTAGTCCTTGGAGATACATCCTTGGAGAACAAACACTTATGCTTATCATCTTCCTTTGGCTCATAGATGTTACTCTCCACCTTAACATGAACTATAGGCAATTCAAATGTGTGGTCATCGTCTAAAGTGGCCACACGATATTACTCACAAACTCCTGAATTTCCCAGTAGTGTCAGTTGCTATAGCATGATTAATTTTATATTAGGAGATAATCTGACATCTGCAGAGTCCAAAACTCTACAGTTTCATTAAAACCAGGACTTCACAGAGAAGTGGCGCATCCAAGATTCCTGCTTGCTTGGATTGTGGATTCGTGGCTTTCATTATTTCTAAAGTTATTCATTCATTATAAAGAGTTATTTGTTACCTTAAAGTGTATAAGTTGCAGAATCAGCCTGCCATTTCTATGCTACTTGATCTATGTCAGGGTGATGGATGGTGCCCTTAGAAGCCATCAAATGAGCTGAAACTTTGTTGTTGTTTCCCATCCCTCACATTAATGAGACAATTCTTCAAGATGAGTAACAAACAAGTATCTTTTACATGTTCATGTATTTCCGTAAGCAGCAATATGATTTGTGCTCACCTGATGTTGCTCTGGACAAATGACCATCACAACTGAATACTACTTTCTGTTAGTTTTGTAGGAAGCAAATTTGCATCAGGGATAAATGAGCTGTATAACGAGAGCAGGATAGTGTCACTGGCACATTGGCTACCTCTTCACACTTGCAGCTAGTCATCTGAAATATTCTCAAGATCAGCTACCATTCTAGTTATTAATATCCATGCCCCTGTAACAAAATACATCTGATATTAAACCAAATTACTTTTTTAAGGGAAAGGGAGGGAGAAGACAAAAAAAGTTTCACTGTGACTAAGCCAGGAAAAAAAAAATACTTTTATTACTAATTTCACTGCAAATGAAGTTTTAACAAAGTCTCACCATGATCTTGCTGATAAGATGACTGTTTCTTCTGTCAAAGTTCTCCCATTGCCAGTGTTTCTTCTTTTCTCCTTTCCTTCTTTTAGAAGAAGATTGTTAAATACAGCTGACTCTTGCAGTGATGGTTGAATTATGCAGAAAATCTGAAGGACAACTGGTTTATAGAGTTTTATTTAAGCATTACAACCAAGTATAATTTCCCTACTGCCTTCTATCTTTCACTTTGATAAGTTATTTATAACCACACAGGTTAAAATGTCAATTATTCCCCATTTTTGTTTGGGTAACATTTTTTTTTTACATGGGGCAATAACCATTTCTTACAATAATTCATCAGGTAATAAGAGGGCCGTAACTTTTTTCTGCAGTAATTTTTTTTTCATCAACCTTACTCTCTAAATCTAATTTCCTGTAAGCTCCCATAAGCAAAAAAAAAAAAAAAAAACAGGCAGCCCAAACAAAACCAGATGCTGATTAGACTCATGAGGGTTCACTACCTCTACTTTACCTTTTCAAAAGTGATCTCTGCTGTTGGGCAAAGGTATGCAAGTGAATTGAAAAGACTTAAGCTGAGATANTAATTTCCTGTAAGCCCCAAAAAAAAAAAAAAAAAAAAAAAAACAGGCAGCCCAAACAAAACCAGATGCTGATTAGACTCATGAGGGTTCACTACCTCTACTTTACCTTTTCAAAAGTGATCTCTGCTGTTGGGCAAAGGTATGCAAGTGAATTGAAAAGACTTAAGCTGAGATATAAGAAAGACGAGTTCAAAGTCCTTTCATTTCCCAAGGTGATCTGAGTAGATCACTTGCAGGAGATGCAGAGCCCTGCTATACAGCAAACATGCTCATTTGGAAGGAAGTGTTCTGATGAGTCTAACACCCTGTGTATTTTATTTCTGGCCTCTCCATGAAAAATTACTACACCAGCCCAAGGAACCAAAATGGGAAATAAGCATAGTTTGTATGATGCTGTAAAAATGCTACTAAAGATATCAATCATTGTCACATAAAGCAGTCACTTAGACCTGAAGAATAGCAGCATGCTAATTTCAGCTATGACATATTCTCTCCTCCCCATGTGTTTTCTGGAATGAGTAAAGTCTCCCACATAATTATGTAAGGCAATAATTTCTGTGCTTTGAAATACTTCCATCAAGGTGAAAGCATACTTCAGAGTCTAATCCCACTAATGACAACATCAAAGTAAGGAGAACCACCTTTACCTGTGCTCATATGTCAATAGCTGAGAATCATTCAGAGAATAAAGTGGGGTTGGAGCCCATTGTCTCATCTTGATCTTGACAACACAGATTAAGATTCTAGGACAAGTGAATTTCTTTAGCTCACGGCAAGCATCTACAAACTTGTCCCCTTGCAACACTGGACTAAAACACCGTCATTTGTTTCTGTTCTATTTCAAGATTTTGACTACTTTAGCAGGAACAATGGGTCAAGACCCTCCTGCTTGTGCCCGACTCCCTGTCCCAAATCTGATATGCTATGTGCCTTTTCCTACAATACTCCATTAACCTTGATTTATCTTATAGAATGTCAGACCAAAAACCATTAATTTTTTACACCTGCTGTTGCATGCTTTAAGTAGAAATGTGGTATATAGCTTCACTTTTTGTAGCATAGAACTTTTGCACTCTATGAAACTACTAGCCATGCTTCTCATTGCACTTAATACTTTTTAGGTGAAGAATGTAAAAATATAATTTGTACATTGGTTAACACTGGCAAACACACTGCAGCTCTAAAACCAAAACACTCCTTATTTCACCTGAGGTACTCTAATGGTACAGTCAATGATCTACAGTTCTAAGAAGTTCAGCACAGAAAGACAATTTGGTGCATCCACATTTATGCCTAAAGAATTGTTCGGAAAAGTGGGCAGTTGTAGAAATCTTTTGCTGACAAACTAGCAAGAAGTTGACTACTTTTACTATATGCACATTTAAAAATCTACCAAAGTATAATGTTTTGCATAAATATTACACTTGCAGAATGCAGAAGCTATGTGAGAATAGTGGCTGGAGTTGTAGCTCTGAAGCCCAGTTCACAGCAGGACATCCAGGGATAACCAGTAGCCAATTTGCAAAGAACCTCCACACATTGCATGGAAGTAAAAAAGCACCTTTTTTTTTGCTAGTTACATGTGATATCTTACAGTGCCATAATCATTTGCTAGGGAATGGAATTACATCAGTAATATCAGAATTACTGACAGTGGGCTTTCACTGTCAGTGAAGAAAGCTTATTCTGGTTAGTTGGGTTTATTTTTAAAGATACATAACTACTTCCTAACCAAAACAAGCAAATAAACAAACAATCCACATTCTCCCCTATTCCCCCCTGCCCCAAATTCCTCCAAAACCCAAACCACTCCAACTATCTCAAAAAAAAAACCCACAAACAACAAAAAAACAAACAAAACCCAACCAACCAAACAAACAAAACAACAAACCCAAGCTTTATTTTTGGAAAGAATGTAAAAAACCTCAATTTTTTTTTGTTCCTCACATTATCAGCATTGTTGAGAAATACTCTTTGTAAACAGTGTGGTATAACTCATTACCCTTTCAACAGCACACAAAATGCACGGTGTGCCTAGCATTCTGCTCAGGTTTTCTGGAAGAGTCATAGGCAGCCCAGTGACCTCAGCACCTTGACTCCCCATTTCTCCATACATTAAGCAATAAGACTGGCTTTAAGGTATTCACTATAAAACCGGGCTACAGCCGTCATCAAAAATCAGATCTGACTTGCAAGGCAGTAAACCAAAAGTTCATGTGTACAAAATGAAAAATACCTGGGACTTGAGTCCCACTTCATGCTGAACACATCAAAACACTACAGTGGAAACCTGGAATACAATGAGGTGTTATATTTCATATAACATTCACAACCCTAGCTATTATGTTGTAAAATGTTATCACTTTTCTGCTACTGGAAGAAATGGCATTAGCAAAGGTTTTTACAAGATAACATTGCAAAGATAGGAAGTGTTCTAGTGAGCGTATTTTGCTGACAAATAATTTGTCTTTTAGGCACAAAGCAGGTTGCAGTACATTAACCTATCATGTGAGAAAGCCATTCAAATATCCAGTGAGGAACACAGTCAAACACCTATGAAAAAGAGAAAAAGCAGCCATTTTATGTACTTAACCAGGTATTGGTTATGAATATTAATATAAAGTAGGGACATTTATTCACAAATAGAGCTGAGAGAAAGTTTCTGTAGTTTTTGTTTGGAAGACAAGGAAGGGTGGGGGAATATACATTTTGGTACAGATCAAAAAAAAAATTAAATATGTAGTTCAAATCTGGATTAATTTTAAAAGTGCATTTATAAAATGCATACAGAGAATCCCCAAGCTCTAATATGAACAGCAAAATTTTAATTCAGATCATTTATGGTAGATAATGTGCATGTCAGAAAGATTATTTTATTCTAAGCCACATGAAGAGACTACATCAAGCAAATTAGTGCAACTGCAGGGTTACTGGTTCTGCTAGTATTAAGCTTTGCAAGTGAAAACTACCCTTTTAGATCATGAAGCTAATGCCATCTTCCAGGAGACAGACAGTACCAAGTTCCATTATTTTCTGCACAATAGAAAGCATCTATGATCTGTCTTCATTTACAGCTAGGTACCTAGTCAGCGTGAGAGTAGAGTTTAGCATGTATTGCATATTCTCTAGGAGATCTGTATATCCAGCTGAGATTTTTATTTAAAAATTCTGATGTTTCTATCTTGCTGACAAGTCTTGTGTGTGTCTGGGTATGGGAAGTTAGGCAAATTGAAATACAGCATAAAACATATTACGGCTTTAACACTGAGGGGTTTATCCAGATTATTTTGTCTCTTCTATACATAAACATTATAAAGATATACTGTTTTGTCAATAGAACATAATTATATTCTTTTATAGCAGCTTTGTTTTTTTGTGTTCCCAGTCTACACATTAATCCCAGGATTCTAATTTATTATCCACCTCAAAGCAATCCCCTTCTGAATGCACTTTTCTTCATACTACTGCCCCCTCATGGCAAGATTTTAGGGCCGAGCACCAGTCACAGCCAAGACTCCTCAGCATTAGGTCAGAATAACAGGCTTCAAACTTAAATATAACACACAAAGTTCAGAATAAGTTAAAAAAAAATAACACCCAAAAACCCCAGCAAGACAAAACAAAATAAATTGTTGTGGCTTAAGCACAACAGGTAACTCAACCACACAGCCACTCACTCATTCACCCCACCACCTTCTTCCCCCTGCTCCCAGAAGGATGGGGAGGAGAATCAAAAGAATGTAACTCCCACTGGTTGAGATAAGAACAGTCCAGTAACTAAGGTATAGCACAAACCACTACTGCTACCACCAATAATAATGATGATAAAGGAAATAACAAGGGAAGAGAAAACAACTGCTCATCACCTGCTGATCGATACTCAGCCCAACCCAAGCAGCAATCTGAGCCTTCCAGGTAACTCCATCAGTATATATACTGGGCATGATGTGCTGTGGTATGGAATACCCATTTGGTTAGTTTGGTCAGGTGACCTGTCTCTGCTTCCTTCCAGCTTCCCCTCCTCTTTGGCAGAGCATGAGACTGAGAAAGTCCTTGATCAGTGAAATCCCTACTTAGCAATATCTAAAAAATCAGTGTTATCAGCGATGTTCCCAGGCTGAAAGTCAAAACCACAGCACTGCACCAGCTACTAAGAAGGAGAAAAATGACTGCTACTGCTGAAGCCAGGACACAAATCTAAACAGAATTCCCAAACCAGTGTTTATTTTGTCACTACATCCAATAGCTTGGAAATTAGACTTCCTGCCTACCTCATACCCTTTGTAACAAGTGTCCAGTTTTCAGAAAAAGTTCATAAACTTGAAGTGTTCTTGGTCAATAAATAGTGAATTTCTGCTATAAATACAGCTGCTCATGAAGAGCAGATTCTTCTCTAAAACTTTCCAGTTATTTTATACACTTTTTACCAATACGGGAGATAGCATTCACACCTTTTGTTACTTCTCCTAATGTCTCAGCCTCAAGAGAGCATTTTAGGAGAACAAAACTGTGACCTGATTGCAGCACAGGGGTTTTCAAGTCATACCACAATGGTGGATTTCCCCCACTACATGGACACAGTCTCTGTTGCAGTTGACAACCGAGTGACCAAACTTCACAGCAGCACAATGCAGTCCCTTGTACACTCCCTTGCGATTATAATCACATCTAGCTCAAGGCACAATTAATTTTATATACACATTCCTGTTTCCAGGTCAGCTGCTTCCAAAAAGACACCAGTATGAGCTTAAGTTATTGCTTACTCGTGATCTTTAAAACCTAAAGAGCTCCAACACAGATGATGCCTCATAAATAAGAAAATTAGCCTTCACCTAAAAAAGCCTTCCTCCCTGTTCTCTGCTTGTTACCATTTATGATACATCAGCACCCAGAAACCCAAAGCAAGCCAAAATACTTCACACAAGACAAAAATGGAACAAGAAAGTAGTTTTCTCACTGAGAACTTAGTGTTCAGACACACAAGAGGTCATACTAACTACCTTTTTCAACACAGAAGGACACAGAAAGCAATCAGCCTGTGAGGAGTCACAAACAAAACCTTGTTTAGAGAAACAGAAGCCTCAACTCTGGTGGGTAAAATATAGTGTCTCATAAACACATAAGCAAATATGCATTTGGCACATAACAGTTAATGAATGGGAATCATCTTTCTTAAGTAGAAGCTCAAAATCTGCTCATTATTTTTGGTGATGCATTTTCACCCTTAGAAATTTGTCTTCAAAGGGGTCAGAAAAGAATGAAACTTCCAAACTCAATACAGCATTTCAGACACTATCTAAACCTTCATCCTAAAGGCTTATAAATGAGGGTTAGAAACCCAGAAGAAGCTTATCCCCCTTGCATTTCCGTACAGAAAATCCTTACCACAGCAGCAGCTGTGCAGGATTCAGCAGTTACTTTCAGAGGTCACAGCTGTGTGCAAAACATGCATTGTTCCCACAAACTGTGTTTCTAGTCAGAAATCCCTTATGTGATTTATAATCTTTATCTGTTTCTTTCATCTTGTTTTGTCAAAATAAGAATGAATTTCCCTTGTAGCCTCTTTCATTCCTATAGGCATCTTCATAAGACAGATCATTATGGCTTCAACTAACATACAAAAAGTTTAATAAAAGGCCTCCTGAGCACTTATAAACAGAGACAGGGTGATTGAGATTCTTTTTTAATCTAATCAAGGAGTAGGTATGCAGGGTGAGATGAAAACGCCTAATAAATTAGTGTCCTGTGGGCTGGAATATATCTTCCTAATATAAGGATTTATTTAACCAGCTGAATGAGGTAAGAAAAGGAGAAAAGAAAGGAAGCATGTAAAACAACTAGATGTTTTAGCTGTTACATTTTATAAGTACATTTGGTCCTGTTTTCTTGATCCAGTATCTGCAGCGATCAGCAACAGCCAGTGATGAGCTGCTCAGGGCTTGACTCTTCAGAACAATGCTGCAGCTGTAAGATCACTGTCATGTCCTGTGGTGTTCCTCAGGGCTGAGGGGAAAGACTAGTTCTTTAATTTGTTCTGGAAAACAACAAATTACTTTTTATGTGAGCCATCTTGTAATGTTGTATGTTTCCATGGTGCTGAGCAAGCCAAGAAGTAGATCTGCAGAGGGAACTCTGTGTCTTATTACCATCCTGCACCACTCCTGGACCTGTGTTGGACAGTCAGGTCCCCATGCAGAAGAAGGAATGGTGTTGACAGCCACACCTGGTACAGGTTTTGTAAGGTTAGAAGCTCTAGACTCTGGAGGTGTCAGAGTTATTTTTATTTTCTTCTTACCTATCATAACACATGAACTCAATGGAGCAGGATTTGTTCTTTTGGATGAGGCACAAGATATTAGTTACTCAAGGTTGTGAAAAAAATCAATGCTGAAGAGTGGCCTTCTTTTCCTAAAACAAAGGTTGAGCTCCTCGAGTTACTCTGAGTGCTGGGTCTGATGGAACAAGCAGAGGAGAACAGCTGAAATCGTAACAGCAGCAGTCTTTTACATAGTTTTCTCCACAGAGCGCTCTGCGTGAACCCTGTTTGCTTGTGGCTGGATAGGTGCAGAAGACAGATCCTAAGGGTAGTAATCCTACATTCTTGCTTTTTGAAAAATAGATACCTGGGGTACAGGAGGAGATAGTGAGGACCACAGTGGGACTGTTAACCCATACCAAAAGGTTTTAAGTAATAGCAAAAGCTACTTTTTTATAGTGTTAACAGACACAGAAATCACAGAATCACAGAATCCTTAGGGTTGAAAGGGACCTCTGGAAACAATTTAGTCCAACACCCCTGCCAAGCAGGGCCACGCAGTAAGCAGGTTACACAGGAATGTGGCCAGGTTAGTTTTGAATGTCTTCAGAGAAGGAGACTCCACAATGTCCCTGGGCAGCCTGTTCTGCCACCTTCAACATAACAAAGCTCTTCCTCATGTTGAGGTAAAACTTCTTGTGTTTAGTTTATGGTCATTACTCTTTGTCCTGTCACTGGGCACCACTGAAAAGAGTCTGGCAACATCCTCCTGAAATCCACCTTTGAGATATTTATATGCATGAATTAGATCCCCTCTCAGTCTTCTCTCTAAACTAAACAGGCCCAGCTCCTGCAATCTCTTCTCATAAGACAGATGCTCCAGACTCATGAGAATCCTTATGGCCCTTCCCTGGGCCCTCTCCAGTAGCTCCTTGGTCCTTCTTGCACTGGGGAGCCCAGAAGTGAACACAGTACTCCATATGTGGCTTCATTAGGGACAGATAGAGGGGGAGGATCACCTCAACCTGCTGGCCACACTCCTCCCAGTGCACCTCGGGATACTACAGCCCCTCCTGGCTGCAAGAGCACACTGCCAGCTTATAGTCAACTACCAATACTCCCAAGTCCTTCTCAGTTGAGCTTCTCTCTAGGAGGTCAGCCCCCAGCCTGTACTTGGGGTTCTTCTTCCTCAGTTGCAGTACTCTACACTTGCCCTTGTTGAACTTCATTTGGTTTCTCTCCACTCAATTCTCCAATGTCCAGCTCAATTATCCACTCAATTATCAATGTCCAGCTGAATGGCAGCACAGCCTTCAGCTGTATCAGCTACTGCCCCCACCTCCATATCATCAGCAAAATTGCTGAGGGTGCACAAGTTGAGTTAGACTGGACTCAGTATTAATACCTGGGGATTACTGCAGTCCTCCAACTCTCACAACTCTCTGAAATCTACTATTCAGCCATTTTTTTATCCACCTTATTGTCCATTCATTTAATCCACATTTCCTAAGCTTACCTCCCTGTATTACGAGAGACAGTGTCAAACACCTTGCAGAAGTCAAGGTAGATAAGAACCACTGCTCTCTCCTCATTGACCCATCTTGCCATGTCTTTATAAAAAGCTATTGGATTAGTCAAGCAAGACTTGCCCTTGGTAAATCCATGCTTACTACTCCTGATGACCTTCTTTTCTTCTACATGTTTGGTGATGACCTCCAGAATTACCATCCCCTTTCCAGGGATGGAGGTGAAGTTGACTGACTGGTAGTTTCCCTGTCCTTCTTGTCTTTTCTGAAAATGGAATAACACTGGCCTTCTTCCTNCTTCTTTTCTTCTACATGTTTGGTGATGACCTCCAGAATTACCATCCCCTTTCCAGGGATGGAGGTGAAGTTGACTGACTGGTAGTTTCCCTGTCCTTCTTCTTGTCTTTTCTGAAAATGGAATAACATTGGCCTTCTTCCTATTACTGGGTAGCTCTCCCAGTGTTCTGTGACATTAATGAGTATCAGACAGCTACTGGGGCTGGTTTTGGCAAGAGGAATGAAGGCTGCTATTGTCCTGGTTTTGCTCAAAAGAAAACCCTGTATTTCACTTAATATGGAGCATATATCGGCATATGAAAGCTGTGCAGATCATCTACATATATTTGTGCCCCATCTTTCTTATAGGCCTCTTTTAAGAACTGAAGAGAGATTTAGCATCTGAACTTTTCTAGTCCACTTCATCATCATGAAGAAATTCCCAGGAATTTGAAAGGAAAATGAAAGTTAGTCAAGACACTTCATATTCTGTTTGTTTGTTTTTTACAAACTGGAGTTTTATGCTGAAAGGAAAAAAAAAAAAAA
>NDXB01013044.1:0-10641 GCA_002631895.1 Agapornis roseicollis | reverse complement strand
TTTCTTTTTTTATACTATTTTAAAAAAAAAAAAAAAAAAAAAAACAAAAAACTGTGCCTCAGCAATAATAAAATAGTGAAATATATTTATGCACACAAATTGAAGTGAAGGGACAATTTGGTGTCTAGTTTTAGAATAGTAACTGTCCACAGCCAACAATCAGATTTATGTTTTATAGGGACAATATAAATTTTTATGCAAGGAATAAGTAACTAAACAGTAGTAATCAGCCTGGTTTTGAGTTTTGTTGTTTGCTTTTTTTTTTTTTTTATTTGACACATGAAATGATTTGCAGAAAAAGCTTCCTAATCCCAGGCGGCTAGCATGGGTACATTTTCAATTACTGTTAAATATTTCTTTTTTTTTTTTTTTATTTGATACATGAAATGATTTGCAGAAAAAGCTTCCTAATCCCAGGCGGCTAGCATGGGTACATTTTCAATTACTGTTAAATATTTCTTTTTTTTTTTTTTTTAATCTTTTCAACATTTTACTTTATTGCGAGACATAACCTGAACAATCCCATTACACACTGTACTCAATTTTCATGATTAAGATGGATCCCTTATGTCATGACCTTGCTCTTTATCTAAGCAAAATGCTGGAAAGAGATTGTTGCCAAAGACAGCCCTAATTGAGAAGAATCCAGATTTTACAGTCTAATGAATTCCCTTAATTAAGAGAAGTAAAAGATGTATACATTATTTTTTAATGCAGCTGATTTAGAATGGTTTAACAGACCACCATTTAATTTTGAAGTATTTTATCTATTGATTAATATGTACTAATCCTCTTTATTCTCTTCAGCTGGCCTAGAGATTTGTTGGCTAATTGCTGCAAGTGTCATGCCTCTTCAGCCTGTAAATTTTCTTACCCAAGTAGTCAGTGATCTAGAGATTCCACTTTTATTTACTTACTAAATTTTATAATCTCTACAGTCAAGCATAATTGAGCATGAAAAGAGTTATAGTTGCTTTCTATTTGGCAAAATAGAGATATGGGAGGACAAATTAAGGGCAAGCCTTATCTGAGAACTGGTAAGCGTTAAAGGACAGGGAGCAGAGAAATAGAGGAGAGAAGGTAGGTTGCTGGTAGATTATTGAACTGAGCTGCAAGACTGCGGGATGCAGATATTTCTTTAATCCATGGTAAATCTCAGTCTGTTTAACAGCTTCTGAATTTTCTGAGTTGGAGGGGAACTTCTACAGGAACTTCTTGAGAATTTGGGTTAGACTGTCAAGACTTATTCAGAGGACTCATCTAATAAGACCAATATGTTTTATAGAATCATTGAATCACAGAATCAACTAGGTTGGAGAACACCTTTAAATTCATCGAGTCTAACCATTACCTTGGAATTGCCAAGAACACCACTAAACCATATCACTGAGGGACTCATCTACGTGTTTTTTGAATGCTTCCAAAGACAGTGGTTTCACCACTTCCCTGGGCAGCCTGTTCCAGTGCCTGAGCACCCTCACTGTGAAGAAATTTTTCACAGTACCTAGTCTAAACTTTACCCCCAGCTCAGTAAAACCTCCTTTCACCTGGGGGTGGTGGTCGATGAGAAAATGAACATGAGCTGACAGTGTGTGCTGCATCAAAAGGAGCGTGACCAGCAGGTTGAAGGAGGTGATCCTGCCCTTCTACTCTGCTCTCATGAGACCTTACCTGGAGTATTGTGTGCAGTTCTGGTGTTCTCAACGTAAAAAGGACATGAAACTGTTGGAACAAGTCCAGAGGAGGGTGACGAGGATGATCAGGGAACTGTAGCATCTCCCATAGAAGACAGGCTGAGAGAGTTGGGGCTGTTTAGCCTGGAGAAGAGAAGGCTGCGTGGAGACCTCATAGCAGCCTTCCAGTATCTGAAGGGGTTCTATAGGGATGCTGGGGAGGGAGTCTTCATTAGCGACTATAGTGACAGTACAAGGGGTAGGGGGTTCAAACTTAAACAGGGGAGGTTTAGATTGGATCTAAGGAAGAAATTCTTTCCTGTGAGGGTGGTGAGGCACTGGAATGGCTTGCCCAAGGAAGTTGTGAGTACTCCATCCCTGGCCGTGTTGAAGGGNGACAGTACAAGGGGTAGGGGGTTCAAACTTAAACAGGGGAGGTTTAGATTGGATCTAAGGAAGAAATTCTTTCCTGTGAGGGTGGTGAGGCACTGGAATGGCTTGCCCAAGGAAGTTGTGAGTACTCCATCCCTGGCAGTGTTGAAGGGCAGGTTGGATGAAGCCTTGGGTGACATGGTTTAGTGTGAGGTGTCCCTGCTTATGGCATTGCGGTTGGAACTAGATGATCTTGGGGTCTTTTCCAATCCTAACTGTTCTATGGATCTATTCTATGAGTGTAGACAGTGAGAAAGCCCCCTCTAAGCTTTCTCTTCTCCAGAGTGAACAACCCCAGTTCCCTCAGCCACTGCTCATCAGACTTGTGCTCCAGACCCTTCACTAGCTTTGGTGCCCTTCTCTGGAACAACTCCAGCATCTCAATGCCTTTCTTGTAATGAGAGGCTCAGAACTGAACACAGGATTCAAGGTGCAGACTCCCCAGTGCCCAGTAGGGGGGGATGATCACTGCCCTGGCTCTGCTGGCTACACGCCAGGATGATGCGGTGTTCTTGGCTGCCTGGGCACAAGGTAGCTCATGTTTAGTGGCTGTCAGTTTACACCTCCTGGTCTTTTTCCACTGAGCAGCTTTTCAGCCATTGTTCCACAAGCATGGCATGGGGTTGTTGTGGCTGAAGTGCAGGACCTGGCACTTTGCCTTGTTGAACCTTATTCCATTGGCCACAGCACATCGATTCAGCCTGTCCAGAGGCATCTGCAGAGGGTTCTTATCCTTCAGCAGATCAACACTCTCATCCAGCTTGGTGTCATCTGCAAATTTACTGAAGCTGCACCCAATCTCCTCACCTAGATAATCACTGAAAATATTAAACCACACTAGTCCTGACACTGAGCCCTGATGGGCACCTACCAGTGTCTAGTGACCAGCTGCCAACTAGAAGTGACACTATTTACCATCACCCTTTGAGCCCTGCCACCCAGCCAGTCTTCAACCCAGAGAAGAATCCTCCTATCCAGGTCATGAGCAGCCACTTTCTCTGGGAGAATGCTGTGGGAGACAATGTCAAATGCTTTACCAAAGTCAAAACAGGCTATGTCCTCATCAACTAGCCATGTCAACTTATCATAGAAGGAAGTCACGTTGATCAAGCAGGACCTGCCTTTCATGAACCTATGCTGTGACTGGGTCTGATGCCTCCATTTTTGCACACATGTTTTATGATCATTATAAATAATGTCCACTTTTGTAATTACTGCATACTTTTGTATTGTTTCAGAAAAATAAACCAGAAGTAAGTAGACATTCTGCTGAGTCTTCACTAGAGCTTATTTACTTCTGCCTTTAATGCATTTGGGGATTTTAGATAAAAAGCCTTACATACTTTTAGAAACCTCATCTTTAATTTTTATGAATGGGACCTGATATGCAAACTGTAATCACAGGATGTAACAGTAACCATTCCTCTCAAAACCAGTGCTTTTTAAGTGGGTGGGTAATTGTTATGAAATGTTATTTCATTAAATTCTCTTAATGTAGTTTGAAACAGTTCTTTGACAGTATTAGACTATGAAGGCACAGGAAAAAACAAATGATATGGCAGCTATATAATAATATGGCAGTTATGTAATAATGACAAAACATCCTTATATGCATAAAAAGTTGCTAGCTAGATTTCTTAACCTAATATATGTAAGAGAGAAGAAGTGGGACACCTGGAACAGGTTTTCAATCTGTAGTTAACTTCTAGTATCTGATACAAGAGCTAATGTGGAAGAATATGTAGACTCATAATTTCTGACTCTTTTATTGTTTGCTGAAAAACACTGAAAATAACCAATATCTGCATGAAATGCTATTTTGAAGTGAGCACACTGGTAAAATCCAAATAAAGAAACATGATGTTTTTGGAAGTGCCTTCACTTACTTTTTCACTATAAATATGAAATAAAGTCAAACTAGATTTTATGAGGAATTGTGAAGTCTCTACCACTTAAAGCCAAACTTCTAATTGGAGTAAAAGATTGCAATAAAACTGTTGGGTGATCCTGCCTTGATGTGTCAGCTAGGTGTCTTCCAAGGATGTTTCCATCTGTGTGGTGTTAGAAACCATTTATCTCTTTACAATTCAGCATTTTCCAGAAAAGGTCTGGTTTTGTGTAACATGACTGAGTCACTTTAGTTCAGGTTATTCTAGTGAACTGCTATGAGGAGAGGTAGCTTTGAATATACAGATTTCTTTTCAGAGTGGTATGCATCATGCTCTTACAAAGTTTCTCAAAAAGTCTTGTTTTATTTGACTTTTTCCTGAAATTTCTTGAAAATAAACAGAATAGATTTTGTTGATCTTGGATTAGGCAACTAAATGAAACCAGATGTTTTCAGATTAATTCTAAATTTAATACTGTTTTGGGGGGTTCCACATGAGACTGTTTTTAAGGTTCAGATACTGATCTAAAATTGTTGAAGTTACATCCTCTGCAGTCATAAGACATACTGATTAAAGGATTTTTTTTACTGCACATCAGATGAAGTCATTGGCAACCATGTCATGTCTGGAGTCTTGTGTGGCAATCTTTGTGTGGAGCTTTCAACACCTTCCAAAAAAAAAAAAGAATTAAAAATAATAACCTTTATCTAGTTTTGGCTTTCAAGAGGAACAAGCTGTTCACTACCTCAGCTTCTTCCCATCAAAACATAAAGGTCTGAGCCAAATTTTGTGAATGTTTCCTCTTCACAGTAGACTTCACTTCTCTCTTTGCATGACTTCTTGTTTGAAATTTGAGTCTTCTGTTATTCTTCTTAACATACAGCACATTTCTATGTATTTTGATAGATGGTACTCTGCTTGTTAGAAAGTAGAAATAATATTCAGTGATTAGAATCCTGTAATTTCTAATGTATTAGGAAATGAAAGATAGTAAAAAATTGTTTATGCATTTGAACTATCTGGGTTTAGGGGCAAGTTCTCTTGTGAGTTTCCAACGTGATAATGAAGAAAATTGTTTTAATACTTTGCAATTGTAAAACCAAAGACTTTTTACTTTAATCAACATTACTTTTAATTAAGACTTTTGCAATTAAGTGAGCACTTGCAGAAATTTACTAGCAAGATTTAAAGACAAATGAAACATGGGTTTTTTTGCCCAGCTGGAAGAAATAGGCATGTTTTTATGCATGCACATTTTTTAACTTGGAAATAGATGCAGAAAATTTTGAGGTCAAACATATTCTGCATACAATTACTTTGAAGTTAATTTGCTTGCGTTTATCAGTGTGACTCATGGATGATTTTATTGGTGGAACAGGGTAGTGTATTACCAAGGATAAGTCTGTGGACACTGTAGACATTGGCTCTATGACTAGTACCATGCGGCATACCTTAACCTGTAATTATAAATCTCTAGATGCATGCTAGAATGAAGGAAGGTGCACTTTGGCTGGGAGGAGGTTGTTAGTGGTCATTGTAATAAAAAGATACCTTTCAATAGAAGTGCCTTTACACGATTTTTCTGTGATTTCTGAGATTTCACTTCTAGGTGATTAATATAAGCTCACAAAGATGCTGCTTTTTGATCTTTAAGTGAATTGGTGGAATCTTCCTGTATTTTGTTGTTTTTTTTTTTCTTTTTATTTTTTATTTTTCCTGACCAGTTATAAATGCAGGTCCGACTCCTAGCCTTTTCTGTTTTCCAAGGTGTTCATAACTTTCAATTAATTTGTGACTTTCATTACCAAGACTCTTGAGATGACAGAAATAGCATCTCAAACTAAAAAGTATCCTAGATCAAAACCATAGCATTACAAAAGTTTTCAAGTATCAGCAGCTACAGTGTTAATTTTCAACTAGTATTTTTGCAAATATTTACTCCAGCATGTGCAAAACTTTGGATAACAGGGATAAAATCATTCTTACAAAGTGGTAATAGTAAACCCATATTACTTTGCACAAGTTTTAACTTTTTTAATTTTTTTTAATGAATGAAATATTCTGAATGAAAGTACGGATCTAAAATATAAATTCTGAAAATATAGCACACTTTTTTTTTTAAAAAAAATCCTTTTAAATGAAATATATTGTTCTCATGATGAAACACATGTAAATAAATACAAAAATAAATTCATGACATCATAACTAGAGACCAGAAGTAAACCAAACAGAAGGAGTAGACTGTGATATGAATTAAATTTTTCAGTATAAATACTGCTGGTGAAGTTTTGTGTCTAACCTGTGAATAAGATTTCTTCAGCACTGGAGATGATCTAAAAAGAAGTTCACAGAATAGAAGTATGAACTTGGTTGTATTACAAAGTAACTCCATGTGAGGACATTTTTCCTATTTCTTACAAGATCAGGAGAAGCTAAAGTTTTCTGGAGCTAAAACTGCAGCATTGTATTAGAAGAATGCGTGGAATACATTTTCATGAACATAAGTATTTAAGAGCAGAACCCACTGCTACAGGATATTGTGGAGAAAATACCTCAATATGTTCAGAAAAGGTGTATACAAATTCACAGAGGTCAGTTGCATTATGGATCAGTGAGTGCAACAGTTTAGATGCATCCTCCAGTTTAGGGTAATCCTTTAAATGACACGCAGACAAGAGAATTTTGATGGAGGAAAGACAATACCATCTTTGTTCTTTTACTTGTCCTCTTTTACTAAGAGCCAGCCCCTGACAGCTAACTGATGATGAGAATTGATGTGCATGTGTTCTGACCCACTACATCCTTATATCATACACATCTTTTTGTGTTTGTAGAGGATTGAAAGTTAGTGGATTTTATTTTCAGGGTAAAGTACTGAGACAGCAGTCTCCCAGCTGCTGTGATGAATCGTTAAATTACTAGCTGTAACTAATTATACTATAATTTTCAAAATGTCAGATAAAGATTTGGAGCTGAAGTTTCATTCTGTTTTTTAACTTCTTCATCCCTAGAAGGTGTTTTAACGTTCCTTGGACACTTGAAGTTGCACATCACATTGTTTAGAGGAACCAATTGTCTCTGAAATCTACCATGCTCCCAAGTGATCTTTTCAATATAGAATTGTCCTTAATTTCCTGACAGGCTTGAGAAAAATCTCCAAATTAAAGGTGTGCATTTATGTATCCATCTCCCAATCCACATTGGTGTGGCTTTACCAGAGCTGCAAAATAACATGTTTTCCATGACCTAACCCACCAGAAATTAGCTTCAGATATCCTGAAAATAAAGAAGGTGACTCTTTGTCATCTTTTCAAGGAAGGGCAATCAGAAGATTTTGGGAAAAAAATTAAAAATTTTCATGGTGTAATTATCCCAGTGTTACCTTGTGTTGAAACCCAAAACAGCCAAACACACAAAATCCCTAAAGAGATTTCATGCATCCTATACAATAAGCATTTCAAAGACCTTTACAAAACAGCAGCACAGAACTGCAGTTTCTGCCTTACTGAGTTTCATTTCAAGAAGAGCTGATCAAAGAGCAAATCTCAAAATCTAAGGGGACAGCTTTTATTGTTTCATGTTCTTGTTATTGATAATGACATAAGATTCACAGGCTTTCACTGCTGCTGTAAACTGCAAGTTTAGTGATACCTATGTAGGATTACCTGCAGTGAGTTTGTTCTGAACTGCCCACTGAGAACTGTGATCAATGTAGCTCAAGTACGAGAAGGGGCAAAATTCAATTTACTGCTTCAGAATTTAGTGTGTCTCTCTCTCACACACACAAAATTAAAAAAGAAGAAAATACTTAATTTCCAACCTGTAGAATTGTAGATGATACAAATTTGTTTAGACGTTTTTACCTTGGCTGTAATTTGCCATAGAAGAAAACATTTTCACAGAGAAATCAGAAGATGGTGCAAGAGACTGATCTGAAATTGAACTCCAATGTCCATTGTATCAAAGATTGGTATGGGAAGCCTGACAGTGGCCACAGCTTATGTTTTTGGTTTTGTGTTAGAGTTTGTTCTCCTTTGAATTAATAAGTTGGGTAGTTATTCACTGTTCTTCATGGCAATGTAACTTCGGCTTCACAGGCAGAATCTCAGAAAAAATGTCAATATTATACTACAGAATTTGGACGCAGGTTGGTGAATTTTGCGTGGCTGGCCCCTCTTAATGACACAATAATTAGATTAGTTTAAATGGAGTTGTGAAATGAAAAGTCTTTTGAAAGGAAAGACTTCAATGAATTAATGTGGGAAAAGAGAATAAAACAGAAAAGTGTTGTTGGTTCCAATTGCATACCGAATATTGTGTCCAGTTCTAGTTTTGCTTCTCAGAAAAGGTGCAGAAAAACTAGCAAATTTATGAAAAACAGTAGTGAGGAATGCCAGGTAGTGGTTTCTGTTCAAGGAAACAGTAGATTCATCTCTTCAGCCTGGAGAAGGATCAGCTAAGATGGAATATGAGAGAAGCCATCACAGAGAAGGTGGGTGGAAATGATTGTTCACTATAATTAAAAAGAACACAAAACCAAAACTACAGGAGATGACAGGTAAAATGGACACACAGCACGTTGAAAAGAAACAAAAGGACATATTTCATCACTGTATAGTAATGAGTAAGGGGGTTTGAGTCAAATAGGCTTCACATCAGCACTAGGATCCATTTTGGTTTTAAATTAAAACAACCTGTTATGTATCTGTCTGTGTTCCCTGCTTTAGCAGCCTGAACTGAAGAGTAGATTTCCTTCTGATGCCAGCAAAGCCAAATTACGGTTTTATTATCTTGTTTCTGTTGATGCTGGCAGAGCCATGCTGATTAAGAGTAGATGAAGAATGGCTTCTCTGTTCTCTTGTTATTAATTCTCCTCTAATACATGGGTATCCTTTTCTGGCTGGACTCTCACATATTCAAAAAGGTAATACTGAGTCTCAAACTCCCAAATATTCACAGATATAAAACAATCTTGTCTTGATTAAAGTGTCACAAGATTGGATTTATCAAACACATATAAGAAGTGTTTGTTATATAAAAAGCTTGCCCTCTCCTTTTGTTTAGGGTTTCTTAGGGATTTTTTTTTTTTTTCCTGCAATGCACTGGGCTTTTCTGCACACTGCTAGAATGAAAGATCAGTACTCAATGGATTACAGACTGCTGTAGAGTATATTTGCTCCTTTCAGCAGCTAAAACAAAAATTACGTTTTAAGCAACCATCCCAAAGGTCTGTCACTGACAGAATTTGACTGGAAGTGGTTCAAAACAGAAACTGTGCAGAAATCTGCACCCGGCATAAAGGATCAGATTTGAAAAAGAACTATATGGTGGTACAAAAGCATACTGCCCCTGAAAAGTCTCTGTAGCTGTCCTCTCAGTTTCCATCTCATTTAAACACTATAGCATTGGTTTCATAATGGCACTAATTTATATTCTTGGGGGAAGGATAAAGACAGAAACCCTAATTAAATGCATTTAATATAAGACAAAAAATGGCACTGTGAGAATAAGCGTTCCTCCAGACTCAGAGAGAGACATTAAAACTCATGTCTTCCTGTTTTTGTTTTTGGGTTTTTTTTTTCAACATTGTTCTCTGTACTTTATTTTTCTAGGATAATTTGGTTTGTTATTTCCTTGACTAGAAATATATCTTTACCTCTTAGGTACTACATATATCCACAATACCAGTGTTACTTCTTTTGGAAGTCTGATATTAGTAGAGGTAACAGGCTAACCTTTGATAATAAAGGAATATAAACCCAGAGAAAGGGAATTAGTAGTTGAAAAGACTCATGAACTAGCATAAAGGGCCAGATTTTCCTAACACTGCTGCTCTGTTTCCACTTCTACTGCTGTCATCTTTAATGTGTCATGAATCTGGAAATCTCTGCAAGCTATGTGCCTAAATAATACATTGTGCTGATTTCTCTTCGTTTCTCCTCTCCTTTCCTATATCCTTCACCAGAGAGGATGAAATAAAAACATGAATTTTGACTGGCAGATATTAAACATATCACTTAGTGCATAATGAAAGACATAGGGAGGGATTTGCCTAATTTGTCTGCCTACAAACTGGGCAGATAGATCTGAGCTGGTAACACACAATGCCCTAACAGGTAGTGGAGAGTTTGCTGTTAGAATTGGTTGAGGACTAGGTGCAATTTATTTCATGATGAAGTTAAAGTCTGCATATGGTCAGAAAAATATCTTTCAAGACTTTATTGACCAGATCTCTATTGAGCCTGACTAGTTTAGATATACTTTGGGGCTAGAAGACTACCACGTTCAGGCTCCACTGGAAGGGATAATCAGAACCTTCCTGGACAGCAATAGCCAAATGATAGAGGTATCTCTGGAATGAACAAAAAGCTATTTTTCCAGAATATGACTTCAAGAATGATCCTTGTTAACTGCTTGAGATTGTCCATTAAAGAGACATATGCTTTTCCACTAACTACATGGGGATCAGAAAAGCTTGGCTAAGATAAATGTTTGTAGGTAGATAAATACATCTTAGAATCATAGAATAGTTAGTGTTGGATAGGACCTTAAGATCACTTAGTTCTAACCCCCTTGACATAAGAAGGGACACCTCACACTAAACCATGTCACCCAAGGCTTCATCCAACCTGCCCTTCAACACTGCC
>NDXB01013043.1:0-16834 GCA_002631895.1 Agapornis roseicollis | reverse complement strand
CTTGGCCCTGCTGGTCACGCTTCTTTGGATGCAGCCCAGGATACGGTTGCTTTCTGGGCTGCACTAGAGTCACTGCTTGCCACCTGAGCAGAGCCCACCACCCCCCAGCTTGAGGCTGAAAGGTGACAAAGGAGCAGTTTGGGTTGCAGACTGAGGTTGCATTTTTGCTGGAGGTGGGAGGCAGATGTACAAACCCTCCAGAGTCAGGCTTCTTGTCCCAGCTTTTACCACGGGATTCAGCTCTGTCCCCTCCTTCCCATGCCAATGTCCATCACCATCCTACTGTGAGAAAACATCTACAAAGCTTTGATAAACTGTGAAAAGAAGAGCTGGAGAGAGGTTGGGGAGGAAAGAGGCAAAGGGAGCAGGGAGGTGCCTGGAGAGGCAGATAAATAATTGACCATGTACTCCGTGGCCATAACGTCCATACAGGAACGTATTGTGCATAGATAGAGATATGGGGGAATATACAGATAAAGGAATATAAAATGCTCTCCTGCAGCAGCCTGCAGCATTCTGAGGGGAAACCCTCAAACCCTGAGTGTCTTGCAACACATTTCCTTTGCAAACACATGCAGATCTGGAACATTTGCTTATTCCTCTTATTGAAGCGGCTGGCTGATTTGATTACATCCCGGGAAGCGCATGTGCAAATGGATTTTCTAGCCTTCTGAGGGCACTGCCTTCCACCGCCACATCTCCAGCAACTGATGCCAACCTCCCTTTAACGCAATGTGCCCTGCCCTAAAACTGGTGTTACAGATGCCAATGCCCACAGCTTTCATCCAAGCTCATAGCCATTAATCCCTTCATTTTCAAATGCAAAATGTTGCAGTTGGGAATGACTTGCCCTCAAGAAATGCCTTAGCAACAATTTAATCTCCTAAATCAAGCGGGCTGAAGCACGGCCGCTCCTCTGTTGCGCACGTACCAGATAGAAGGATCTGATGATGAAAGCCTGGGGGGGAGAAAAACAGAGCATCAAATTGAAAAGCCCCAGGGAGATGAATGCGAGATAACCAAGAGAGGCACATTTATAGTCTGAGTCAGGGCTGAAATGATTTCCCCTTCCAGGCAGGCAGATTTCCTTCGTAGTATCACGGGAAGCGCCCAAAGGAGAGCTGGCACCTTGGAGTGGTGACAAATCCGATTTTAAGAACCAGAGCAGACAGTTAAGACTACACAAGTAAGCAAATTTATTTTAAGACAGAACAAATATTGTGGCAAACAACAATATGCAAATTCAGTTGAGAACGGGGTAAACATCAGACTTCATTTTCAAATAGATATAAAATATAGTCAGGTTTTATTTTGTCCAAAAAGCAGCTCACATCAGGGGAAGCAGGGGGTGGGAGAGGATGGGTCTGTTCACGCCATCCAAGGTGTGTGTCACCTGCAAAACCTCAGGCTCCACCAGCAGAGATGAGCAATGCCAGGAGGAGGTGGAGGTGTCTTTGAGAGCTCTGGCTCCCCTTGGCTCCAGTATCCTGCCTCCAATTTTCTTTCTCCATTCTCACAAAAAGCATATTCTTGCTGCAAAGCAAGGGGAAGGTTCATTCCCCCTCGACCCTCAATGCACGCCTACCGCCTATGTACAGATGGGGTGGTGGTCATGGGGACGCTGGCTGCTTTTTAGGCTCAAACATCTTTGAAGGCACCTGAACCTCCTCTTCCTCGCTGGCTTCTCATGGATTGACCTCCTGTGGCTGAGCCTGAAAAGCCAGCGAGGGGGCAGCTCGCCTCAGATGCTGGAGGCATGAACAGGATGAAATCCCCTCCCGGTGTAAAGGTGCTGGTGTGCTGCTTTCTAGAAAAGCCATCCCAAATAAAAGCAGACATAGAAAACATTAGATTGTCAATGATGCTTTGAAACAAATTCAAGTTTATCATTAATTTTCTGTGTGTTTGTTTCTTTTCATGAGTGTGTGTGTGTCGACTGGATACAGACAGACAAGAGAGACATTGTGAACTTCAAGCTCTGGATCGGCATGCCATCAGTTAGCATCCACAGAAGCACCATCGGATACGGAAGAGTTTTAGCACCAGAGAGTTTGGAGGATCTAACTGATAACATGCTTCATTTGGGAAATCTGGAGACAGGTTGGGAATGGAGGGTGGAAGGGTGACATGGTACAGTCCATTAGAAACAATACAAGGCAATTCATGAGTTTTCATACAGTACAATACAGTCACGGAGCAATTAACCCTTTCAGTACAGTACATGACAAGTAACACTTTGCACCCTGTTAACACTAGGAAAGGAGGCTGTGGGCTGGAGGAAGGTTGCTGGGAGTTTAACCCTTCTGCCTTCTGATTTCAGGGTTTGCTGATTGCTTTGCTGCTTTTTAGCCACATGTCTGTCCCACCCCACATCAGACAGCCTGTTCCCAGCCTGGCTCCCTGGTGGGACATGCTGGTGGACCGGAATGCCGCTGGTCCATCCACCTGAAAGTCTTCACGCAAATCCTCCTGGTTTGGTAAGGGAAGTGGAGACCCACTGCCCCTCTGCCCTACACCAGCACCAAGCCTATGAGAAAACATCGCTTTCCCCACCCCGCTGTCCCTACCCCCCAGCCAATTCAGGTGCTAAAGCATGCAGAAGATGTGCAGAGGTTGAGTTCAGGTAGCCCCAAGCCAAACCCACTTCTTCCCTCAGGTGTAGTGAGAACAGGGTCCACTGGAAAAGTGCTAAATTACAGTACATTGGCATTTCCATATGTCAACTATTGAACAGCAAAACAGATTGTTTGAAAACAGAACCAGTATCGTACAGTAAGTTCACAATTCTTCACTGTTTCTACACTTGTAACACATGCATTTTATTTCCATTAGTTCGATGCCAGTAGGACCAACATCCTCCAGAACAATGATCAAACATTAAACAAAACTTCCTAAGAAAAATAGTAAGCATCACAGAAAGTTTCAGAGAAAAAAACCTCTTTATCAGCATCACAAGGTACTCAGATTTACATTTAGGANCAAAAGCTTTCCCACACCATCCACTTACATTAAGTGTAAAGATGAATCTCTAAATTCATCAAAATTCATCCCCAAACCCACAATAAGTACATCAGCTTTGAAAAAATTCAGAACAGAACCTAAGTNAGTTTTCATGCCATGATTTTAAAACACCTTTTGGTTCATATCCTGGGGAGAATTTGGGGGGGGGGGACGGGGGAAGGGGAAATGAACCCCAAAACCAAACCAACACCCTCTCCCTTCTNAGTTTCAGAGAAAAAAACCTCTTTATCAGCATCACAAGGTACTCAGATTTACATTTAGGAGTTTTCATGCCATGATTTTAAAACACCTTTTGGTTCATATCCTGGGGAGAATTTGGGGGGGGGACGGGGGACGAGGGAAGGGGAAATGAACCCCAAAACCAAACCAACCCCCTCTCCCTTCCCCCCAAAAAAAGGAATAGTTGTGGAAATCCTATCTCTATCTCTGTGTGTACACACACACACGTACATGGAGATTGGTGCATGGGTGTGTGCATGCTTTGAGACTGCTTCCTGCAATGCACAATTTGCTTTGATAAACTCGACTCATTTCAAGGGCGTTTGCATGGGTCCACAAGCCTGTCAAGGAAAGGAAATCTAAACTATCAAAGCAACTTAAGAAGTGTCTCTTGGAGGAAAAGGAAAGGTTGGTAGAACATCGCCTGCGTGCTGTTACCATGCGCTTCCCATGAACTACCGGAAACCGCAAGCAACCAAAAATCCTTCAAGAGCTCTTTTTCCACCTAAGAGGTCCCTCCAAAGTGAGAGGTGCTGTGCTGGGCTTTGCATTGCAGCTTCATGTGTGCTGTGCAGGAGAAAACACTTACTTTGAACCTTCCTGAAGGATGAGATGCCAACTGCAAAGGGCAAAAAAACACTGGAGGGGAAAAAAGAAAGGAGACCTGTTCCACACCCCCCTGCAAACGCTTCATTTCCAAGTACTTGAGGAGACCANTGGGCTTCTCAGAGACTGTCCATGCAGAGGGCAGACAATACAGTCTACATGACACCCAAAAAGAGAGCATTTTCCTTACTCAACACTAACTTACCTGGCCATCTACTAGAGCTGTAAGTGGAAGATAATCAAATAGATCTGTGAAGTACTTCCAGACGTTGGCATTGCCATACTTTCGCAGACACTCGTCATAAAAGCCATACACTTGTGTGATTTGCCTGCTCTCATGGTTGCCCCTCAGTATTGTGATGCGTTCTGGGTAGCGCACCTATTGACAAAGAAAACAGTCCTTTACCACAAGGATTGTACCATCAATATGGAAACAAAGAGCAATGGAGTATTTCGAACAGCGGTCAAGCATTCAGTTCTGTTACAGGACAGCATGGGGCCATTAATGCTTTTCAATTTATGTGTCTAGCTCCAGCCAATGGCAGCAGTAAGGGGAGCAGTGATTCTTTCCAAACTCCCCCAGAATGTGGTGTTTTGCCCAAGCCTGCTGTAGGAAAGCTGTCAAACCTTACCTTCAATGCTACTAGAAGAGTCACTGTTTCCACTGAGTAGTAGCCTCTGTCCACATAGTCTCCCATGAACAGGTAATTTGTGTCTGGTGATTTCCCACCAATTCTAAAGAGTTCCATGAGGTCGTGGAATTGACCATGGACATCCCCACAGACGGTGACGGGGCAACGTACCTCTTGCACATTAGATTCCTTCGTGAGAATTTCTTTAGCCTAGCATGAAAACACATATTTAGGGCAAAAAGGTAGGAAGCTCCTCCATAAGCAGGTGCAGATGTTATTCCACTGCATGTTATTCACACTGGAAACCCGATTTCAGTCCGGTAGCTCAAGCTGACCACTGGAAAAACAGTGGTTTGTTGGGGAAGCAAATACAAAATGCATTTTACAAATCCCCGTGCAGGAAGATAAGCAGGTTTGCTAGCATGAGGCCAGGGTATTAACACCTTACCATAACACAAGTACTGACAAATTCAAAGGAGTCATTATCAAGGTAGTCCCCAGCCTCCCCTGAAAGAAAGCAGTGTGAACTTCAAGCCTTGCATTAGACATACCACTCACATCGCCACTGGGGTTCACCCACAAATGCTGTGCTGCTTCCAAACATTCCTCCAGTGCAGACAAGACAAAGCTCTATTCCAGCCAGCTTCATCAGCTTCGGTCTGGCATTACCTTCTTAAGCACAACTGGTTTATCTTTTAACCTAAAGATTATGACAGATTTCTCTCTGTGTTCAACGCAGCTCAGGTCTGTTCATCTCCACTATGTGATTGAGATCTATCAGTCTAAGCTGACTGCCAAAGTCAAGCGCTACCCAGTTACATGATACTTAGAAGTTTTTACCTCAAGAACCCCAGCTTTCTTCTCAGTGTTGTGGGCTATCCCATGTTCTGTCAGCAAAAGTTCAGTGTATGAGAACAGAAATGAGGCTGTATTTTTGCTGTCTGCTGGTAAGGGTAGAAATACCAGAAGAGCTAGTGCATGCAACCTGGGAGACTATCATGGTTTTCTGACCAACCTGACTTTCAAAAAGCATGTATCAAGCTAGATATTATTTGATATAGCAGTAGGAAAACTATGGCCTCCTAGACTTCAGACAGAAGGCATATGAAATGTAATGACATGACTTACACACAGACTCCATCCTGTCACATTTCACTCTGCCTACCATTCCAAGGGATGCCTCTCAATCCCACACCGCCACGTGGAACCATACACATTACCACCTTTGCCAGCACTGACAGCTCCTCCTCACCACCTTCCTCCTCTGGGATCAGATCCCCCAGGCTTCCCTCCCTTGCGGCACACTTGTAAACGTTAAGTGCTTTCCCAAGACCAGGATTTCGCAGCAGCAGGTCCATGCCATGGAAACAGCTCTATGAACAGCCTGTTTCCTCCATATCGGCAGAGCCAGCTCACCGTGTGATTGCTGAGCAGAGATGCCATTAGGAAAGGGGCTCACCTGGCAGAAAACACTGGGCAACCACTATGGCATCAGGCAAGCAGAGCTGTGTCACTCTGGCAAATCATAACCAACACAAGCACCAGTGCCGGCACTGCTCCAGCTCTTTCAGACTGCATTGCAGCGAGACTGAAGCTGCATGTCAGGAAAGGGAACCTTCTCTGCACATTCCCACAACACGTGGGAACTAACAAATCCATTTCCCTTGCAGGGGGACAGATTCTTCTTATTCTTGCTTAAGCTACCAAGGCAAACAAGTATTCCTACGCCTCCCTTCACTAACCTGGCACAGAGCATCACTGTATACGCAAGAGGCGCTTCTCTCTCACCCAGGGCATTTTCTCCTGCCAGCTTTCCAATCCTTTTCCGAGAGCAACAGTTTAACAGTTCTAAAGGCAGGTCACACACAACTGGAAAAGCAAAGTCAGAAGCAATTTGAACATATGGAGCCACAACCAGCTTCCCCTGCAGTACCCAGATGGCAACAAAATGACCACAGATGGAGGGATGGCATCCCTGGATTTAGTCATCTCTTCCTCTACACCCAACAGTTCCTCTGCTAATTACAGCCACATAATGCAGCCAATCTGCATTATCTCGTTATCATCAAATATCATGTTTGTTTTCCTGCCTCCAGCTCATCAACTAATGCAGATCAGTGCTCCAGGCACATATGAAGCACAGGGGACACCCACAGATATGCTCAGTCTGATCTGAATAGAAGGGATGAAAGATCACCAGTGCTGAACAGTTCCCAGCAGGCAGTAATCCAACCACTCCTGGCCAAGTCCCTTAGCTCAGGACGGTGCAGCTACCACCTGCTGCAACCACCAAGAAGCTACTTACTGAGGACAACCTTAGTGGGCTCCCTGAGGACACCTGCATTCACATTCAAATGTTTGCTGCCTTGCCTCATCTAGGGAAAGAGGCATATTCAGAAGGAATAACTAAAACCCAAGAAGTCTAGGGCTTGGACAGCATCTAGCGCTCCCCTTACACGGTATTTAACCTGAGGGATGTGATCCTGATCCTCAAATGCACATCCTGAACATAGACTTGAATGCGTGAGGCATACCTTGTAGTTGTGACCGGAACTGCTGAACATGTGGTTTTGAGTGCAACAGTAGTACTTGCATTCTTTTTCCTTATCTTTAAAAACATCTATAAAACCTTTTGAGATCATCTATCCTCTGTGAGACAGATATAAAACACACCCACTCAGTGCCTTCTGATTGCTGCACAAAGCAACACACAGGGTTTCATTGTAACCTCGAGCTAACTTAACCATAGAAAGTGGGGTCCCCCCTCCTTTCTTATAGTGCATAATGCTCCCTTCCCAGATGCATAAAGAGACAGACACTGTATACATGCCATATGTACTTACCAGTGTCTCAACCACATCGTCACTCTCCACCTTTCTGATCTGCCCAGAAAACCCATACACCCATCCGAAGATGCATACACAGGTGGAGCAGCACAAGCAAGAGAAGAGGAGCGCGTTCTGCACAGCAATTGGGCACACTGACATTAAATGCATTCTTCTAAGGTGCACCAGCCCAAGTCCTGAAAGCTTGGTACTAGGAGAACCTAGAAGTTTCCCCTCATGAGAAAGGAGGAGCTAACTGCTGAAAAGCAGCAGCTTCTTTAGGTGCCTACCATGCAGCCTACTTTAGCTTACTAGGTAGACAAAGACACGTGCACACAAGTAGATTAAGCCTGTCATTCCAATGCTGTAGAGCTGGCTCCAATCGTGCTCAGGACCTGGCCACAGAAGTTTGCCCTCATGTGGCTTTCTAACACCGAACAGTACCTGTAAAGCTTGAAGCATCATTAAAAACATCCCCGAAAAGTGGCAACTAGCCAGTAGACTCTGCTTGCATGTTTCAATGGGCCGAGCTAACGGTGAAGTAAAATGCTTTAAGATAACAAAAGCACCATTACAAAACAAGAATAAAAAAATCTGATGCAAGTAAACTGCCCTAAATTATCATAATTTACTTAAGAAGGTTATTAAATGACTATGACTTACAGTCATATTTTAGCTACCTCTGCTTTAGAAAGCAATGACTAATACTATTGGCTTCATAAGCATGTGCCCCAACTGCTCCGGCTGAAAACCAAACTCAGGTCAGAGGAAAAAGCAGCAGCTTTTAGGTATTTTTATTTAATAAACCTCAATTAAATACAACAGTTACCACATCTGTGCTCAAAATTATTCTGAGGAGCACTCTATTTGGTTGCTGTGAGCTTGCCCGCTGTCTCAACTCCCCTCTCTTTCCCAGTTTTAGATCCTGTAGATCCCCTTTGTAGACTGGTACACCAGCTTGGCTGCTGTCCACTCCTTAGTCCATGTGGAAGGAGGCTGGAGAATGCACGTCCCAATAATTTACTGTGTTGGCCTTGGAGAGGAAATGGAGCGGTCTCAGGGCTTGAACACAACCCATTGATGTGCTGCTCTGAAACCCAAGATGCTTCACCAGCTTTGAGACTACCATCAGGATCACCAGGAGATTAATCCCTCTGTGAGAGACTTAATCAAATCCACATCCACTATCACACCGTTCAGACTTGTCTGTGCTAACTGTGTAAGCTGATTCTAGGTGTGAGGAGATTATGATCCATCCTAGGAGGCAGCTTTATCAGCACTGAGCTTCCCCTAGAGCAGATCAAAGACCCCAAACACCTGCTTTGTATACAAGACCCTTTGAGAGCACAGAAACTCAGGTCCTTCTAGGAGATTTATTTACTGCACCATGATCTTGGTTTGACTCATAGAAGCTCTTACATGGAGTTTTTAATGCAAATTCAACCCAGCTGTCATTCTATCATCTGTGACAGACCAAACTATTATGTCAGCAAATATGCTGAGGGTATTAAAATCTCAAGGAGCTTGGCGTGAACAAGAACAAGCTAGATTCTCCTCAAATGAGATGGAGTCCAGAGGGATGGAGCTGTCCTGCTGCCCTTCAGCAACAAGGCAGCAGAGGACACCCTGAAGCCTCAAGAGTGATGGACACTGTCCCACATGCTCCTAGAGGTACCTGGGCCAGCACATCCCAGGATAAGCGTCAGTACTAGGGAGATGAAACATTCCTGGCCATGACTCAACACAACACTTGGAATCTCATGGTTTGAACAGCATCCAGGTTGCTACTTGGCTCATACTAATTTCACCAATTAGTGCCCAAGAGCTTGCTAACTCATCCTCCTAAAATCATTCTTAGATGAAACCATCTCAGAGAGCAGAAGCGTCATAGGTTCATGCCAGTAACAGCAATACTCCCTACAGCCTCAGCTGCCTCCTGCTGCTTGGTTTGAAGAATCAGTTTACAGTTACCACTCAATAACCGTACAAGAAATGCATGTCTTCATTAGTGATTAAAATCCTTTTCCTCCCACCACTTCACAACACAAAGCTCTCAAGCTGCTCACAGCAATGAGACTATAACCCTTCTTACACATCCAAACAATAAGGACAGAAAAAAGAAGCTACCGAGAGAGATGGTTATGGATGGTTGCTTGCCTATGTTTAAGAGACAGCCTTTTACTCATGTGCTCTCATATCCTGTTTCATTGCCTTTGTGAAAACCCCTTTTCCCTAGGAGAAGTACTAACTCCCTCACCTGCAGCAGAGTTCATTAGCTGACCTGACCTGAACTTCAAAACCCAAGTATTCAGTGAATTCCTCTCCAAACTTGGGAGTGCTTCCTACCAAATCAGATGAATGTTTTGGCCTTTTAACCTGAGTTTGGATGTTCAGAACACAGGTTATAACCTGTTCAGGTTCAAAGGCAGCCCGATGTAGCCAGTGCTACACGGCTATCAGCACCAAATTAACAATTTCAAAGCCAGCACCAGCACAGATAGCTGCCATGGCACCTCCAGTGAAAGGGGGACATAATCCAAGGCAAAAATCTATAGCTTTTCACTGCTTATTTAGTTAGAGTGGAAAAAAGTTTCAACAGCCTTCTGCCATAAAGAGAATCTGAGAGCATGGCGTTAAGAGTAGCATGAGATGCAAGACACCCGATACATGTTTCCCCAACGTGCTACAACATTCTCATGTCTACAAACTCTAGCAGTAATCATAATGTCTGTCCTTCTATTACCCTTTGAATGCTGCATGACCTTAGCTAGATTTCATTTTAAGAACCAGCAGAACGGTAACCAAGTGTTCTCATGCCGTCTTGAGATGACATCTCGATTAGCTGCATGAAGAATACAAGACTGATGAGCTGCCAAAATGATGTTGCAACTGGGCAGGTGAAGACAATGTGATTTCTACAGGTGCAAATTTCAACAGCTTTCAGAGTGCAGAATCATTTGGCATGCCCTGAACCACTCTAGCTGTGCGCAATCCTTCCCTCTTTGCTGTCCATTATATCGGCACTTACAACCAAGAGTGACCCACACAGGCAAGTCTGTGATTTGTTTCTTTGGGTTGTTTCCCCTCACCTCATTTTGATTAAAACTTTGGGGTTTTTTTGCATAACCAATCAAACTCTTTTAGAAATTCAAACCCAAGGCAGAAGGTACTATTGTGCTTGGCCTCTTTGAAATTAGTCACAGAAAAGGGAGTGCTAAGAAGTGAGACAAGGTTGGTAAAAGCTTCTCCAAATAGTATCTCAAGGAAACAAACCGAACCAGCTTTCTGCCAGGGCTACTTCACACCAAAAGCAAGCCTGCATACCCAAAGGCTTTCTGAAGCCCCCTTCCACTACAAGACTGGGGGGGGGACACCACCACTCCCCCACAACTTACTAAGCCAAATAAGAGCATTGCAGAGTACTTAATTCAAACCCAAGTCATTCTGATCAGTTACCAGCACCCTTGAAGAATGAGGTGCTGCGACAGATGGCATTTGTTTCATGCCATGCTCCACAGGTTTAGGCCTCCTACCTGTTGTCTGGATAACAAACACCCTCCCCACCTCCAGCTGCCACTCTCCCTGCGTACCATGTGAGTCCTGACATACAGCTGCATTCTGCTGGGACTGCCCTCCTGCTCCTCAAAATATGGCAGCCACAGCTACTTAACAATGCAACCATATCAGCTTGTGGGTCAGAAGAGCAGTTCCCAAACAGGAACAGTTGGAGCAGGGTACAGAACAGGCTAATAAATTCTTTCAGGATTATTAGCTGAACCTCACACAGAAGAGAACACAGTCAGAGAGCTCGTCCTCACTTTTCAAGATCAAGGGCCCCACAAGAAATCTGGAGAGGGACCTTTTACAAGGTCATGTAGGGACAGGACAAGGGGGAATGGCTTTAAACTGACTGTGGGGAGACTTAGATTACATATAAGGGAAAAATTCTTCCCTGTGAGGGTGGTGAGACCCTGGCACAGGGTGCCCAGAGAAGCTGTGGCTGCCCCGTCCCTGGCAGTGTTCAAGGCAAGGCTGGACGGGACTTGGAACAACCTGGTCTAATGGAAGGTGTCCCTGTCTGTGGCAGAGGGTTGGAACTGGATGAGCTTTAAGGTCCCTTCCAATCCAAACCAGTCTGGGATTGTAATGATTGTACGGTCTCTCTGCTCTTCAAGCCGCTGCTGTCACTCCCTGCTGCAGCACCAGCCCTTCTCACCGCACTCCTCAGAACTGATGGAGAAAGTCATAAACCAAAATGGACAGCTCTGGTACGGAGTCCTCCATAGTCTCTGACTGTGGCATTCAAACAAGCAGCTTCTACCTTTTTGATGAGCATTCTGACATGTTACCAAGCTGCAGCACAACCCCCCTCTACTATTCGGACCTCACCACTGCCGTAGTCTACTGAGGATTCAACAGAATGAAAGAACTGCATCTTTTGAAGCTGGCACCAAGATGTTTATAGTCACTGGTCAAAATGTGTTGCCATGAACAGGCATCAGAAAAGATGCTCCCCTATCTGAGAGGTAATGTCTAAAGGCAAGTCTAAAGACTGGTCTGCTGATGGGGAAAAAATAATTAAAAGGTCTTGACAGTATGCACTGAACAAGGGCAAACAGAAATTTGCCAAAGGACTGTCCAAACCCCAGTCCAAAATAGAAGATGCTGTCCTTCCTCCAACCATTTTTCACTCTATTTTAGTCTCCTCAGCAGCTTGTAAGCTTGTTTAGGTCGACACTCCAGATCATCTCTTCTCCCCCTCTGCTTTCCTAGATTTCACACTGGATGTCAAAAAGTTTCCTCTTGGATTTAGGGTTGGCTTTTTAGCTGCTTCACGTTATGAGACACAAGGTACAAGTGCGATGTGACGTGCCTGAAAAACAGAATGGGTTTTCCCCTGCACACACCACGCCGGTCCTCTACCACATCTTAGGTGAAGCCAAAGCCAAAACCAGACAATTGAGATGTGGGTGAATATATATATATATATGTATATATAAAAAACCACACCAGTCTGGTTTGAGTTGGAAGGGACCTTAAAGTTCATCCAGTTCTAACTGCCTGCCACAGGCAGGGACACTTCCCACTAGAGCAGGTTGTTAAGCTGCTCAGTTGAAAAGTACCTGTGGATGGTGATTTAACAGAGCTGAATATGAGCTTGTGCCCAGGCAACCAAGGCCAACAGCATCCTAGCCTGTACCAGCACCAGCGTGGTAGCAGGGCCAGGGCAGTGACTGGCCGCCTGTACTTGAGAGTGGTGAGGTCACACCTCGAATCCTGTGTTCAGTTCTGGGCCCCTAACTACAAGAGAAACATTGAGCTGGTCCAGAGAAGGGCAACAGAGCTGATGAAGGGTCTGGAGAACAAGCCTGATGAGGAACAGGAGAGGGACCTCAGGGGATTTAGTCTGGAGAAGAGAAGGCTCAGGAGGGGACCTCATCACTATATAAAAAACTACCTGAAAGAAGGTTGTAGTGAGGTGGAGTTGGTCTCCTCTCCCCACAGGCAAGAGGAAACGGCCTCAACCTGCGCCAGGGGAGGTTTAGGTTGGAGATCAAGAACAATTTCTTCACCAAGAGGGTGATCAGGCATTGGAATAGGCTGCCCAGAGAACAGTGGAGTCACCATCCCTGAAGTGTCCACAAGCCATGCAGATGAGGCCCTCAGTGACACGGTGCCTCGGCAGTGCTGGGGGAATGGTTGGACTTGATGATCTTAAGTCTTTTCCAACGTGGTTGATTCTACCATTCTGTAAAGCCCTCAGCTGCTCACAAACCCTACAGCTGTGGCATTCCTGACGCCAGAGAAGCACTGGCACTGCGAGCCAGAGGCCCTCCCATCTCAGACACACTACAGGGCAGCACCACAGCGAGCAGGGAAACCTGTTTCCCCGCCACAGCCCCATCATGCCGGGACGCTTTGCTCGCAGCTCCCCGGTACCGCCAGCCTCAACCAAACCCCTCGAGTTCGCAGAGGGAGGACGAGGGGAAGGCGGCCCCGCCGTGCCCCGCACTCACCTTCTCGCAGAGACTGCGGACCTGGCTCTCGCTCAGCTGCCGGCACTCGTTCAGCTGCTCGATCCACTGGTCCAGCTCCTTGGCGAACCCCTTCTCCTCCATGGCTGCGGGACGGGGGACCGGGCAGAGCAGGGCAGGGCCCAGCCACGCTGGTCACCCCGCAAAGGCCCGGGCCCGCCTTAACGGCGGCGGCGCAACAACCGGGACGCACGGCCTACAGCGCTCCGCGTAATGGCGGGTCCCCCCCACCTCAGCTTCCCGGTCCTGCGCACTTCCGGCCACACCCACCTCACGTAACGCACGTCCGGCACCCCCGTGACAGCCCCGCCCCTTGTCCCGAAGGTCGCCGCCTCCCGTGGGGCGGAGCGGGGCGGGGCGGAGCGGAGCGGGGCGGGGCGGAGCGGGGCGGGGCGGAGCGGAGCGGGGCGGGGCGGAGCGGGGCCCGTGGCGCTGCGTGCGTTGGGGTGCGGGTGGGTCCGTAGGGGTACGGGGTGCTTTGGGTTGGAACGGACCTTAAAGCTCATCCGGTTCCAGCCCCTGCCACGGGCAGGGATGGACCCCTTCCACCGGAGCAGGTTGCTCCAAGCCCCTGTGTCCAACCTGGCCTTGGGCACTGCCAGGGATGGGGCAGCCACAGCTTCTCTGGGCCATCACCCTGTGCCAGCGCCTCAGCACCCTCACAGGGAGGAGCTCCTGCCTAATGTCTGATCCCGGATCAACCCTTCCACCCTTGGCTTCCCGATTCAAATTCAGGTTTTCACCTCCGGGCTTGCAGCCGGCCCTAATCATTGTCACAGCGTGGCTGGGCTAAGGCAGAGCTTGTTGCAAGGTGCGCATTAACATTAATGTAACGCATAGTAATGTAACATAACGTTCCCCTTTGTGAGCATAAGGGAAGTGGACACCCGCGGTAGAAGTAATCCCCTGGCTTATCCAAAATGACCCCAAAAGGTGCATCCTGGGCCTCAGGAGGTTATGATGCAGCATTAAAATAAGTGTTGAGAGGCTTTTATTTATGCCTTTCGAAATCGTAAGGTTTCTTCATTCTTTAATAGGAAGAAGCACTGTAACATATTAACATATTTGCTTATAGTCTGGTGCTCGATGCACCTCATGGTCAGCCCAAAACTGCGAGCATATCTTACCTGCTGCAGGATACCCAGCTCTTGGTTTGAGCTTCTGTATGCTTTGACTTGCTTTTGTCTCCTGGGTAGCAGCATGTAACATCAGTGATACAATAACCAGTTATTAGATCGATGAGGTTTGGGGCGCTGGGTATGCTTGAGTGAGGGGTGCCTGGCCCAGGCAGCAAGGACTGGGGTTTTAGGAGATCACCAGTGGTAAACATTCCTGGGAGTTTTAGCAGAGTAAGGTAAGTGAAGCCATGGCAGTAGGGGTTTTTCATGTCAGATGGGAAACCTGAGAATGGCTGAGGAATGACTCAGGTGGGGGGATGTTCTCCTATCGGGAACATGAAAGCTAGACTTGTGGGCTTCACCCTGATGTAAAGGAGAAAATTAAAAGGTTCAAAGCATCACAGCTCCAAAGCAAACTTTCCAACTAAAATACATCCAGCAAATTAAAAGAAAGCAATATATATATATATATATATAAATTGTGGCTACTCTTAAAGATTGCCCATCGTTTCCTATTTTATTACCCAGACAAGACGCTGGCCAGGAACCATTCACATAAGCCTGGAAGTTTCATTTGCTCATTTGTTTCCAGCAGGTGATTTTGAACTGAATTGCCCGTGCTTGTGGTACTGCAGCAGAGAACGTAACAGGTCTGGGATGAGGCAAAACCTCCAGCGTGGCAGCAGACAATAAATCTTTCCAGCTGAGAGCTTCCCAAGGACAGCACACGCTGTGCGCTGAGCATAAGGGAAGTGGACACCCACTGTAAAAGTAATCCCTTGGCTTGTCCAAAATGACCCCAGAAAGTGCATCCTGGGCCTCAGGAGGTTATGATGCAGCATTAAAGTAAGTGTTGAGAGGCTTTTATTTATGCCTTTCGAATTCGTAAGGTTTCTTCATTATTTAATAGGAGGAAACAAAATCAGAAGGGGAGCTGTGCGTTAAGACGGAAACCTCACGTTACTCCTGCTGTAACTTGAGGTTTGCAGCAAAACCCAGTAACAGTAGTAACTAGCTGTTAGCAAGCTAGTTAAGCAAGTTAGTTATGTACTTGCTAGCTAGTACATAAGTAGCAATGGGGGATTTTCCCTCCAGCTCCTCAGCATTTGGTGGACGGGCAGTGAGAGGACCGAGAGCCCTTTCCTGCCAAAGACAAACTCTATGTGCTCAATGGTCTTCGTCGTTCATGCTATGAGCCATTTCCCCCTAATCTTTCTGGGTGGATGACTTCAAACGTCCAAGCAATCCCATAAATTGGTTGTGGCCTAGCTGGCTACCGGAGATAACGAACGCGACTGTTCTTCCCAAGGTCTTGAATGATCTTTCAGTAATGAGAAAAAGAAGAGTTTCCTTTTGGCAGTGAAGGACCGCAGGCTGAGGTGATAAATCAAACCACAATAAGCCTGAAACCTTTCTGTCCTTACTTGTTTTCTCCTGTGGAATTCTTTCAGCAGCAAAACGTCTCGCACATCACAACTACCTCAACGTGGGTCTCAGCAGTTTCAGTGGCAGCTCGCAAGCTGCCTTTCTTCACTGCACCCAGTGGGTTCTCAAGAGCTTACACCTTCCTCCTCCTGTAAAACCTTGCAGGGCTTCAAAAATGCCCCCTGCATCTCCCCATTCGTGCCTGCAGCATCCTGAGATCCACAGGGTGGGCTTCCCCCAGCATTCCTCCTGGGCAGCAAGCATCGGGATGTGAAGCTGCAGTTGTTTGGGGGGTGACTTCCATAGCTCAGCACAGGGGCTTGGTGTTTCTTATCCATCCTGTCAGAGGGTTTTCCAGTGCTAAGCTGATAGACCTCACTGGGTCTGGGCAGGAACTCCTGATCGAGTTCAGAGAGGATCCAGCTCTTTTACTCTTCAGTAGCCTTTTCTAAAGACATCCTTCCATCTTTCCCAACAGACTGCAGATGCACAAGTCATGGTGAGGGCAGCCTCTACAGAGAACATCTCTGTTAGGAGCTGGGGCTGATTTTCCACCACCTTCTCTAAAACACAACTTCTGCACTAAAACCTGCTGAAAATGTGAAAGTGGCTTGAAAGTCCACAAAACAATAGACAAATGCTGTCTCTCTAACACCAAACCAGTCATAGGGCAGCCTTCCTTTCTTATTTTTGTCATTTTTTAACTGAAACTCAGTCTTTCAGGGAACCCAAATCAGAAAGAATTATTTAATGCCACTGCTGCTTATGGCAGGCATTGTCTGGACTTACCCTTCACTTCCTAAAAAAGCAGTGTTTTACTGATGGCACAAAGTGAAAAAATGGATAAAGCAGTAAAGTCCTTTCCTCTGTTCTCAGCTGAGGACACATCCTCATAGAATCATAGAATCATATAATAGTTAGGGTTGGAAAGGACCTTAAGATCATCCAGTTCC
>NDXB01013038.1:86342-98209 GCA_002631895.1 Agapornis roseicollis | reverse complement strand
ATACAGCATCTCACCAACCACCGACAGATAACTCACAACACCCCACCCCAACTGAGCACCAACTGAATACCTTCTTCAACACCCTCCAGAGCACTAGCCCTTCCAGGTAACTCCCAGTTACATCCTGGGCAAGACGTGCAGTGGTATGGAATACCTCTTTGGTCAGTTTGGGTCAGGTGTCCTGNACCTTCTTCAACACCCTCCAGAGCACTAGCCCTTCCAGGTAACTCCCAGTTACATCCTGGGCAAGACGTGCAGTGGTATGGAATACCTCTTTGGTCAGTTTGGGTCAGGTGTCCTGTCCCTGCTTCCTCCTGGCCTCCCCTCCTCCCTGTCAGAGCATGAGACTCACAAAGTCCTTGGTCAGAGTAAAACATTCAAGCAGTAACTAAAAACATTCCTGTTATCAGTTTTGTTCCCAACTGAAAGTCAAAACACAGCTACTATGAAGAAGAAAAAATGACTGCTACTGCTAAACCCAGGACACAAGCTAATTGGGTTGCATTCCAGGCCTGGAGGCCTCAGGGCTCCTGAGCTAACCCAGCTTCTCCCAAGACCTCAAACACCAAATACAGCAGGCTTACAGTTTATGTACTGTCTTGTGAAGATACCAATTCTGTCACTCTTCAATCATTCTTAAACGTCAGTTGCAAATTTGCACTGCTTTAGAGATAAAGAAAACCATTAGGGTTGGCTGTTAGCCAGGTGATAGAGCCTGCCTGGACACAGCATTCATCCCCAGCAGAGATCTGCCAGCATTCACATACACAAAGCAGCCAGCCGGGATAAAGTCAGCAAGCTAACATTTTGTTTATGCAATTACTTGTTCAGCTACAACTGCAGGTTTTCCTGCATAATCAGGATGATAAACATCGAACTTCTTCTGATGCTGCTCCACATCCTAAATGATGCAGTCAGAAGCCAGAAAAGAGGCAACTGATACCCAGAAAAATGAGGTGGGGAGAGAGGTAGAAGAGTGTTGTGCTGTCAGGTCAAGCCTGATGTACTCTTCAAACCCAGAATATCTCCAATGACTGCCACAGTCTGCCATTATACACTGCAGTGGCACCAAGGTAGTAGCAAACTCATATTTCTCCTGCAGAACTATTTACGCATTGACAATGCAACAGAGAGGGTGGGAGGGCATCTATAACTGGAAAAGAGGTCACATTTTTGACTGGTGCAGCTTTTTGGAGGAAAATACAGACCAGTCTTCACCTGAAGTTTTACTTTTGTTGTCTCCAAAGACAATGACTGCTTTCTGCTCTGGTTAAACATTATTTTTAGCATGTCTCTGCTGTTGCAGATCAGAGCTTTTCTCTGAACAAGAAAGAAAATCTGAAACGCCCTTTGGAAAGCTGTTGATACAGCATCTGTCAGCCTGGAATTTAAGAGAAATGTGGAGGTTTGCAGAAGCAACATTTTGATGCTTTTCTAATTTGAGACAAGGACCCCACAGCTTAGGCACAGATCTGACTGCACTGAATTACTCAACCTTTATGATTAGCCCTGAACACTAGATCAAGAAATAACAGCTGTTTCATCAATTATTATTGTACAAAACGACTGAAATCAGAGACTGAACTGCTGCCACATCTATTTTACAATGTTATTGATCATCATTCTTCACAGGAGCAAGAAGGGAGGAAGGACAAACCGAACAGGGCGTAGAGGGGGAGTATGGCTTCCTAAGCACAGTAAAGCAGCTTCTTAACATAGAGACTCAACTGAAAAGCTTGCAAGCAGGTCTTTTTAGGCATGCAGGTAGCCAGCAAAGTGAGTCACCCAGTAAGGACCAAAGATTTGTCCATATTATTTTAAAAGAGAATTAATGCCCATATCAGGGACAGGATAAAGCTGCACCAGCATCATTTTTTTCCCCATCAGTGATTTATGCCATTACGTCTTGCTAAAAAACATCCTAATCCCACTGAAGTCAATGGGAAAATTCATGCCAAATTGAAGATGAGGTAGCTTTTGCTCTCCCAACTTCTACTCTGCATTCACTCCCCTTTCCGGGCACTTTGTCAGATGGGAGGTTGTTCATCTGACGTATGTCCATCCACCAGCCCAGCCATCATCTGGTCACCACTGGAGGCTCAGCCAGACACAGTGTATAGAGAACACAGATCCTGAGAAAAACCAAACCTGCAGGTGCAGCCCCCTGTGAAGCACTCCAGCAAACAAATCAACACAGAGACTCCTTCTGAGCAGGTATAATCAAGACTTTACTTATTTCCATTTTCACAGAACAATTAACTTAATCTACATAGCACTGAAAACAAACAAATTCCATCTTGGATATGAGCAAATGCATGTACAACACACACACAAGCTCTTGGCTTACACTATATGCGTGTACCCACCTGTACCTTGTGCCCATGTAATACTGCTGATAGACATTTATAGTGGTACCCACACCAGGGCCAGGCTAGCTCTAGAATTAAACAGCTACATTAAAAAGCATTCTTAAACCAGCATAAGCCAACATAATCATAAACAAAATAAAAGCAAACAAATAAAGAAACGAAAGAATGCATCATATATTTCCCCATAGAAATAATTTCCCACTCTTTATGGTTTCATGAGATGGGAAACCTAGATTAGATATAAGGAAGAAGTTCTTTACTGTGAGGATCATGAGGCACTGGAACAGGCTGCCCAAGTAAGTGGTAAATGCTCCATCCCTGGCAGTGTTCAGGGCCAGGCTGGACAGAACCTTGGGTTTAGTGTGAGGCATCCCTGCCCATGGCAGAGGGGTTGGAACTAGATGGTCCTTTCCAACCCTAACCATCCTATGATTCTCTGAGCACTTCTTGATTCCTTCATATACATACAGTGGTACACAAAGTTGTTAATAAGGCAAAAACTAAAAAGGTAGTGGGTCAATTTAATTTACAACTGCATTGAGGAGATAGTAAAACCACACCTAGAAGAGCTATTTCAGGCCAGTTTTAGAGACTTGAGAAGTTTCTTCCTCATTTCCATCTGTATTCAAGGCTTCTACTGTGACTTTCATAGAAACAAGGAAGCATGCCTCCAGAGCTGTGACTAACTGAAGAGATCAAATGTAAATGTCTTACAGGAATTCATGCAATATATCACTTGTGACTTCCCCACTGGAAGCATATCTGTCTTGGCTCATACCAAATATACATCCTTATCCACCTCATACAATGTGCCTATTGATAGAAAAGTAACAGAATGAAGTGATTAAAGAGAAGAGCACATCTAAAGTTTCCAGAGAACAGAATGAATACCTGCACTTAAAGAAATGAACTACGTATTTTAAAAAAATGGGAAAAAACTACTGCATTGAGTTTTCTGGCCATGAAAACTTCCTGTTGATAAATGTGACATGATTGCAAAGATTTTCCACGAGGAGAAGGTACTTTGGGTAATTCTCTGCTGCTCCACGTAGAAAATTCTACTTAGAAAAGTTTTTGAATGCAAGTTCGAATTAGCCTTTTGAAAGCAAATTGCTTTCTTTTTAAACATAAAATGCCATTTCAAATTAAAACATAAAGATTCCCACAGAAACTTGTGTTTTCAAGTCAACCCTTCCTTTCCTTCCTCAGAAGCCAAAAGGTGTTTGTTTCTTGATATTTGGTTAAAAGACTAAACCTTGAAACCTTTCTAAGGTCTAAATACTATTTATGCACATAGACAGAAAGCTCTGGCAGTACTTGAATGAAAACTCAAGCATTAAATACTAACATTTCAAGGTATGCCTAGCAGAAAAGTTCAATATATATATAAAGCAAGATCAACACTGAATGGCCCTAGCATAGCACTGGCAAAGCCCAGAATCAATTTCAGTTTATTTTTATGGAGTGAAATTTATAATAAGCCCAGACTGACTGTTTATTTCCTCAAGGCTTCACAGACAAAGTGCTGCTCTTTTGATAGTCTGTCCCACATGTTTATTAAAATAGATATAACACAGTGAAAGGAAAACATAAAACTGACAGAGGATCATTTTTAGTTTCAGGGGTATTTTATACGCCACCTTTTAGAACTTCAATTTATGAGTTCCTTAATGGAACCTTTCAGGGTTGATTTTAATGTGTTAAGTGGAAATTCCACTAGTTTGTTATTGCAATGTTTTCTTTATGACCTGCCCTCATACATCACTTAGGTCTGGCTTATTTATACAGACAGCCAATCGCTGAATGCACTGGGAACTTCTTAAAATCAGTTACTTTCACTTGCATCCTTCCTGAATTTAAACACTGGTTTATCACCTTTTTGACTGGACACTTCTCCAGCATTCCACAAACATGAAAAAGACTGGAGCTACTACTAAGTTTTTTCAATTTTTTTTTTTTTTTTTTTTTTTTTTTTTTTTTTTTTTTTTTTTTTTTTTTTTTTTTTTTTTTTTTTTTTTTTTTTTTTTTTTTTTTTTTTTTTTTTTTTTTTTTTTTTTAGGCAGGAATACAGATTTCCTCCCCAGGACTAGAAAAGAGTCATGCCTACAAACATCCTGGCATCAGCCTGCAAGCCAACTACTCCTGCAAGAAGAGGGCAGCAAAAGTCAAGAAAGCAACAATGGCTTCAGGCAGATTAGCAGTGGCATCTGTAGCACCCTGGGGTTTGTCCATAGTTTTTAAGTGTTGGGTTTGTCTTTCCCCAACAGCATGCTCAGGACTTCCTCAGTTTGAAAGAATTTGAGCTATGTTAACCATCTGACCAGCCATTCACCTGAGCTTCTAAGATCTAGGTGGGTTTAATTTAGGCAAAGCACAGTAATAACAACTGAAGCTCTTCCCAAGGAGCCTGCTGTCATCCAAGTCACTCCAGTTTGAAGCTTTCTCTCCTTCTCTTGCAATAAGCACATCTTCCTGACTATTTGTCAGAGCTCACAACCACATCTCCTGCTCTGGAAGAGACTTCCAATAACTACAATATGTAAAGCCTCTCCATGCAGTGTTGAGCCAGTACAGCCCACCGTGCTATCCTCAAAGCACAGAGACCCAATGGTTAACAAAGGCATCAGCTCAGCCTCTGCATACACGGCAAAGCCCTAGCAACCTAAAGTTAGTACAACCACATTGGCCTCAACAACATTTGAAGGTCAAGCCCCAAACAAGGGACAGCTGTTGATGGGGCTATTCATTACAGAAGTATGTATATAAATATATCTTATGGTGTGTGCCTTGGTGCCTAGGTACATATTTATATGGTAGGTAATCCTACAGGAATCCTTCTGGTTCTCTGGAGACACCCCTCCATCCCAGCCACACATCACTGACACAGGAGGCAAGCTACCAGGAGAGTCTGGCACCGCATTAGACAGGACAAAAAAGTCTAAAGGGGCAGACAGTTACCAAGGGTAATATGTTCTTTGGGAAACAATAGTAATTTGGAAGCGTTCTTTTCTGTTCCCAGTATCCCCAACAAAAAACCCCACAAAGAATCCCATGAAACAAAAAAGCCCTCAACAAAATCAACAAAAATAAAATAAAATAATAATAATTAAAAAAAAAAAAAAACAAATCACAAACAATTTAAGCAGCGAGTACTGAAGGCAAATCCTGCTCTATTCATTCCTGGAAAATACTCTTGAACATCCAATAATTAAATCCCTTCTTTGGCTTCACATCAGTAAGAGAAGGATCCTGCTGGCTCCTGCCCGGCAAGAGTGAATCTGCCTGCTATGAAGGAAATCACTTCTGGCACTGCTGTCCTGCCAGTCCCACTACTGACTCTGTCCTTCAAGGCTGTTTCACAGTGACTAAAGCCCAAACTCTGATAAACTCTCACTCTCCGAGTTAAAGCTATTAGCTTAAAGCAGCTTCATAAGCTACATGCTGGATAACATTAAACCTCTCCAGCATCTTCATCTTCACACAGCTGCCTCTTTCTCCCCTTACAGAATCAGAGCCAATGGCAGTTAAAACACACGTGCTAGCACAGTAATCATTCTGGAAACATCTATTATTGAAATAACTCAGACAAGAGTGGGGACACATTATTTCCATGGTATAGCTTTCAATATTCTCTCATAACTACTTGATTATGTTAAAAGCCAAAATAGGTATTGCACCAGCAAAATATGTCTACGGCAAATGAAACATAAAGCTTAACTAACGGCCTTATTTCCCTGAAAGGGCACATAAGGCTGATAAATAGTCCCATTAGGTCATGGTATCTGTTAGAGCAAATCAGTTAAGCTCTGCCTCCTTTGCCAGAAGAAGATTTATATTCTTGTGCTGTGCTTTTCTAAACTAAAAAAAGTTCTTAAATTTTATTTTTATGTTACAATATGCCTCTGACTTTCAAATACTTGGGAAAATGATCCCTTTTCTCAAATACTTACACCATACCAGAATTTACCAGTTTTTAGCATGCCATTAAAGTGAATAGAAGCTATTCACACAGATGCACACACACAAATTACTGACCTGTGTTCTGAAGCAAACTCATTGCTCAAATACACATCATCTTTAGATGGAGACATCCCAGAGCAGTGAGGAATAAACATAACCACAGCCTTAGTTCTGATGACTTAGAGCTGTGCCAACAAGCATGACTTTCAATAGTTCAGCAAAAAGCTGAACAACACTTTTAGGAGTGTGCTGTATGTTAATAATTTCTAATCAGAGACAGTTTCTCCACCATCTACAGTTCTGGCTCATTCCCTTACAATTAAGAACTCTATTTTACCCGATAGCTACAATTCAGATGTACTGCTTTGGCAGTGATCTACTCTGTTGTGCCCTTAGCATATGCACGGCAAAAGTCGTAACCAGTTCAGTAGTTCAGGTTCTAGGCAGACAAAATTAAAGCCAGACTGTAACAGAAGTGTACAGTAGGAGCAGGAATAAATTCAAGCCTGCCAAAGAGTTATGCAGAAATTAAGTCCCATAATTTAATTTACATGAAGGAACAAACTGAACCAAACAGTAAGGCTGTATCTAGTGGTGAAGCAATCTGAAGGACCAGTCACAGTTGATTAAACCTTTGATAAGCAAGTTTGTTAACTTATGTTGTGGAGAAAAGTATGTTTTGATAGCTAAGTGGGCAATGGACAAACCAATTTTGCCTTTTTCCAACTGCTCCTGCAAGCAGAGTTAGGTCAATGACTTTTGTGTCTGAGTTCATTACTCAGTGTTGCTGGGCTGAAACACTGTAAGATGCTGGATGCCTTAGTTTGAATGAACCCTCTCTCTTACAGAAGTGCAGGACCCAGAAGGCAAGGCCATTAGCTATCTTTTAAAGCATGAGGACCAAGCCTCATACAGCAGCTTTCTTGGTCCTGCAACGTAACAGCTGAAAGACGTTCATTTAAGAGCATAAAAGAGACTCATAACACACCTTCCAAAGTGTAGCATCAGCAACAAGTAGCACTTCATACTTCCTACATACCTTGTAGTTTCTCACAAACTTCTCTATTCCAAATCAGCCATGCCTCACCTCAAACATCTTCAAAATCCCTCCTCAAGGCATGCATCAAATGCTGCCATCCTGATGTTCCTTCCCATCTCTACAATGAGCTGTGTACCCCTGCCAAAACAGACTCTTTATTCCCATCAGAGTCCCAGCTCTTTCCCAGCCTGCCACAACCGTACCATGCTCTCCATGACTGCTCTAAAGTACAGATGTACTGGCAAAGACCATTAGCACAGACACAGCTTATACCAAGAGCAGTATTTTTCTCTGCTCAACACCCACCATATCAAGCAAAACTGTGTTATACAGGCTACTCACAAATCCTACACAAGATATGGTTAAAAGACTTTTTGTATGTTCTAGAAACACCACTACCATCCCTTCTTCACCAATCACTTTACTGGGATGCTTGAAGAATTTCTTTTTAGATGGAAAGCCAGCCTCCTGTGCAGCACTGGGACAGCTCTGCTCTCATCATATTTTGTTCATTTATGTATTCTATTGCTCTCTTGAACTACTGTTTCCTCCAATTTCCCTTCTAGTGAAGTAGCTGCACAAATTCTAACAAGTAGCCATGGCAACATAATCTTGCAGAATAAAGTACAAAATAATCCTATGTTCAGAAATCTAAATTAGAAAAGTGGAATGGAAATTATGTGTTCTTAAAGCCTGAAAGTAGAGTGACCAGTGGAGCAGATTACAAATAGGTACACACTCATACTCGTATTCATGAACTCTGAATGCACACAAACGGATGCTATACTTCTAAGTCAAATTTACAGACAAATTACTACTAGGACAAGCTCCACACTATGTGGTATGAAAACATATTAAGAAAGTGGAAAAAATAAAAATCACTCCCAACCTATACCTGAAACATCAACTATTGGGATCAGCACCTGTATTGGGCTGTCCCAAATCTAAATGCCAGTTTCAACCACAGAGACTCTGCACCAGCTCCCTTGGAGCAGGCAAAACACAAACCCAACATGTGACAGGAATAGGGAACGGCCAGTGCCACTGGCAATCAACTGCAGGAAAATGCCTTTCCTGGATGGTGGGACCAGCCTTCAGTGAAAAGGTGCCTACCAAAGTAACACAATTTACAAACGCTGTTTCATTAACTACAGCAAAAGCCTTCAGCTTCCAATTTTAGTCTGTCTAATTGTTTAAAGAGTCTTCAAAGAGTTATACCAAGTTTTCAATTTAATTTTCCACGCAGGAATTACTGCTGGGTTTTTAAAACCATGCTTTTTTTCCCTAATGATACTTAGCATGTCAACTCTGTACATGCAATTGAATCCCAGATCCCTAGACATAGGATCCCTCAAGAAGCTGGTACTAAGTCCCTTCTATAGGGCTTAGTATATGATTTCCAAGGTGGGTGGGTTGAGGGTGCATGCTGCACTTGGTCCAGATAAATCTAGGAATGTGTTGTCCACAACTGCTTTATTTTCTTTACAGTAACTGAGAAAGAGGACTTGTACAAGATTTACTGCAAAGAGGATGTACTGATTCTTATCTGTGAAAGGTGATACAGACTGTCTGGATCACTAAATTAGCCTGTAATCTAATCTAATCAATGCAAGACACATCAAGTGTTCCCACTCAAGCTTCCCCATCAGCCACAGGCAGCTGAAAGAATCAAAACTGAGATCTGAGGGACTGTTTTGACCTGGTATTCTTGAGAATAAGATTACCTGCTCCTTTTCCTTTCAATTTCAAACTGATGTGTGCCAAGGGCAGCTACACAGGCTATGAAATGTGGTATAGCCTTTAAGTACAAAGCATTTTCCTAACTGCATATTTGCTGGCACTAAAGAAAAGGTAAATTGTTTTTTCCGTATACTTACTGTGAGTGTAAAGAATAACTGCATACAATTTGCAAGAAAAGGTAAATTGTTTTTTCCATATACTTACTGTGAGTGTAAAGAATAACTGCATACAATTTGCAATCACTGAGATTTACAGCCCTGAATGTAGTATGTAGTTATGCCACAAAGACACTTATCAAGTACTCTGTGCCTCATTTTTCCCCTATACTTGCAAGAGACACGCTTTCTTGGATAAATATGGTAGTTTGTTAACCCCCACAAATCTCCCGTTGTCTCTACTTTACTAAAAGAAACATGAAAACATAGATAAGATAGAAAAATACAGCCAACAAGTAGCCTATTTCACACTATTTCAATATGTAATTCACATAGGCAGAATTGCTTTGCTTCACTCAAAGACAATAAATATAAAATGGGTAGGAAGGGGAGAATCCTTACAATTCTTACAGAAGTATTGTTTGGAAAATAATACATGTTACTATGGTACAGACTGCACCATGCTTATTCTTACATTGCTTTAAAGCTGTGGATTACTCCCAAGAAGGCTACAGAAGATGACTATGTCTACTGTCTATATGCTACAGTTCACTGTGTTGGAGGCTGCCTCTCTGTGGGAGATGTCTGCAAACCCAGAGAGGCTGCAAGAGCCAATTCTCAAGGGAGCTGTGACACCTACCTTGCAATTGTGTTAGCTTAACAGAAAATCACCCAAAATCAATGAAACACTCTACTGACACTAAGGAGATGCTTCTTTTCCCTCTACAGACCTTCCATCACCATCATCAGAAGCAGCTTGTTCACACACATCTAACAAATCAGGAACTGATGCAATTGAACACATACATCCTGCAGCCAGGTAGCAAGAACACACAGATGTGGGTTTGTTTCTCCACATCCAAATGCAGCATCATGCAGAGAGGTCCTGTATGACATTAGCACAGGCTACTTCAAATTTTCAGTTTTTCACTGAACACATAGAGATTACAGAGTAAAGCACAACCAGCTTGGTTACAGAACATGCCAAGGGGCTACTTTCATCTAGTATGCTTTGATAAAAACAAACACCTTTTGTGTCTTGAGAGGCACTTGAATGTAATGTGCTTCAAACAGCACAAAGGGACTGCTTGATTTTCCAAAGTGCTTATTTAACAAGACCCAATTTGACAGAACCTCAGGGAAATTATATGTACAAACAATAGCTGTCATGATAATTTTAGCTCCCTTCCATGCCTGCAAAGATGCACTATAAAAGGAGGCTGTCCCACCTCTTGTGTAAGGAAATTCTCTGCGCTCCTGAACGCTGACAAGAAGTTCCATCCTGATATACTGAACACCTGAGAAGCCATCCCAAGCTGACAAACCCAACAGTAGAACTTCCTTTGTCCCTGATCACTGGCAGCTTTGCTCCCCTGCACCCATGCCCATGCTGTGACAGCCCACAGGAAATTAAGCCATGAGGGGAGAAGAGGTCCATCCTGCAGATGAGGGAAGGACTTTTTAGGGCTCAAGTCCTTCCTTACCATCACTATCCCCTCCTCTTGAACCTTCTGCTTTGCAGCTCCTTCTGTGACAGTGTCACCTGTTGCCTTATATCCCTTCAATTTATCAAAACCTACCTGATTTAAAGGCACCCTGGCCAACCCTACAGATCAGACTTCTAAGAAGGAACTGATTTCTACTTCAGCTTAGTAGCAGAACTACAAAGTCCTACAGAAGTGAGGTCTGCAACAGACTGATATCCTTTATGAAAATGAGAGGGCAGAACAAGCCAGCACTGCTATTAAATTCATTAGAGGAGGACCTCTCTCATGGGTCTTACAGGTGTGGCCCCCCACACCAGCACAGCAACTGCAGATATGCCACCCCTAAACCTTCAGTAAGTAATCTCTACTTGGACCAACTCAGAGACAGCAACTGATGCAGAAAAAATGGCAAGCACCAAAAACATTGCCCATCCTTTCCCCTCTTTGCAGACCTTCCTCATCCCATCACCAGCCCCAGTGCCAGCCCTGCAGCCTACACACAGTGTAGAGGGCTGGGGAGGGATTTTCTGTTCCCTTCCTCCCTGCACAGGAATGCAGGAGAGACTAAAGTGTAGTGCTGAGCTGGTAAATGGCTCATTTCACTGAGCAAGCAATTTTAGGAAGGACGCTATATACCAGACAGGCTCTAGCACTCTGGAGCGTATTGGGTGTATTGAGCCATACTGATCACATCTTCACTGCCGATAACCTCTAGGAAATACTAAACCATAAAACCCTTTCCAGGAATGCACAATGCACTGGGCAATGCCCAGAGCCCTGCTGCATTGTGAAGTGTGACTCTCATGCTTCTCACCTTGCCATACCTCCACAAATGCAGCTTTCCTAGTCTGGAAGTCAGCAGCAAGTCTCAGAATCTCCCTGAAACTATAAATGTTATTACTTTCTGACCCTGGAAACACATGCTGGCATTGCTCTGTTAACTGGAGAAAGATCCTAGAGAGGATCTGTGCAGGGGTCTTGTCCTGCCCCAGCACAGACTGCTTTGTGCAATAAATAACTCTCTAAGAAGTCAGGAAACAGCAAATTCCTATTGTCTGGAAGCAAAGGAAAAATCAAGGCTCTCCCTCCTATGTATTGAAGAAAAAAAAAAAAAAAA
>NDXB01013038.1:76159-86237 GCA_002631895.1 Agapornis roseicollis | reverse complement strand
ATTGAAAAAAAAAAAAAAAAAAAAAGAAACAACTATTGGATTTTCCTTCCTTTAGTAATAAATTGACCATCTTAGACTGTGCTACTGAAGAAACAGCTTCAAAGTGGGAAATTGAATTGCAGATAACTGCTTTAAACTGCTTGTTTACACAGGCCATTCCCATGGAGAGGTTCCCTCCAAAGGGAGTAGAGCCTCCTGGGGAAGCGCTGCAGTCAGCTCTTGTCTTGGTTACTCTGCTGAAATAGCAAGAGAAAGGCAGGACAAAACACAGAGTTCAGTGTCAGAGTATTTTAACTCTACACAGGGATGACCAGTGAAACATGCTCTCAATTTACAGATTACAAATTCAATCACAGAAACAACTGCTGGGGCACATCAGCCTTCACAGAGCAAAGAAATGGAAGAAAATAGCTGTGACAATGAGCGGAGTGAAGAGAAGGAGCATGCCAAGAATCCCCACTGAAACAGCTTCATCTTTGCTCCTACTGGGAAGAAAACTGAAGGGTTTTTCAGACTTGTACAAGCAGCAGAGCATTCAGGTGCTGCTACTCCAGGCACTACAGAGGGAGGGAGACTGTTGCAAGCATTATATACATTACTTCTGAGATCACACCAAAGGTTAGATGTTGCTTGGCCTGCACCCCAGGGAGCCCTTAAGCTGTGCAAACAAGCCAGTGACAGAATTCAGATCAACAGCCGCAGTTCAGACCTTAAAGAGAAGTTCAGATTAAGACTTCACAGGTATCTCTGTTAGCGACTTCACTGCAGTGAGGCAGGCTGAGATGCACGTTGGTCCCATAGGGGAGATGTAATTGCCTGTGGCTTCCTAAATCCTCACAGGACACCACTCTTTCAGTTTTCACTATCACATGGACAACACCAAACAGCTCCTCAGCACACACTGCTGCAGCTGACATTTTCCCACCTTCCCACCCCTTCAAACTTTTCCCATAACTTTATGCCCTAATTAGTTGCTCAGGACTGATCCTCAGCCACATCTCCTAAGCAGCAGCAGCAGCAGCACCTCCTCTGCTCTTTGGAATATGCACCAAAAAAGACACACATGAAAACATGCTCAGTACCGAACAGGCCACAGGCACAGCGAGGTGGAAGGCGATGGCGCTGGGGAAGCAGCGCAGCAGCATGCCTCAAATGCCACTGACCTCCGGTTAAATGAACTAGTGGGCAAATATACAATCACTTTATCGAACACGCGCCAAGGGCGTTGCTGAAGCTGTTCATCCTCTCAGGTGGAGCACGTAAATTAATGCTTGCGAGGAGACAAGGATTAAACACCTGCGAATGCCTCTTGTGCTGTGGAACTCGGCTCTGCTTCTACTCGTTCCCTCCTCAACATCCGTCCCGTTCTGGAGAGACACTCTCCTCCCCACACACCAACGATTGCTCTCTACTCCAGGCTCAGTTTCTAAGGCTACTTCTTGTAAAAGTGTTTCAGTTACCGCTGAGAAAGGACGTGAAAGCCATTGCATTACAGGGATGGTTAATGTGTCAGTGAGGTGCTGCCAGCTTCAGTCAGAGTTCTTCGACCCCATCATCCCTACTGGGAGTGGGATTGTGGAAACGGGAAGAAGGAGTTGGAGGGAGGGAAGGCAGTGTCGGGCTTTTCCAGACGCTCAGGGAAAAGTCCCCAAGCCTGTCCCTTACAGCCCGGAGGGGGTTCTTTTACTCCTTTAACCCTTCTTCTCCCGCTACCCAGCTCCCCCCCTTTTCCCCCCGCCTTTCTTGGGCTGAAGAGCTTGCGAGAACACGCAGACGGCAACTCCTGAGGACCCTTCAGCCCAGAAGAAGTCGGCGAGGTTCCTGAGGGAGAACTCAACCAGGGAGCCGACCCGGGGGCTGCAGGGCTCCGCGGCTGATGTGAGAACAGAAACTTAACGCCCGGCTTCCCGGCAGTCTGACCGGCTCTTCCCGAGGCGCCACGGCCTCCGCGCACGTCGGGGCTCCCAGCGCGGCTCGGAGCAGCGGGATATGAACTCTCCCCGCTGGTAAAGGCCCCTGAGGAGCGGTACAAGAGGAGCGGAGACACCGCTTCACCCCCCCACTCGGCTCCACCGCTCCTTGGGCAGCCGAACTGACATGCCCCATAGCCTCCCATCCCGGGCTATCCCCTGTTCCCCGTTCCCTACCTTCCAGCAGCACCTCCTTGCCGGCCCGCTTGAGCGCCTGCACCGCCTCGTCGTGGGTGGCGTCCCGTAGGTCGGTGCCGTTGACGGCCAGGATGGCATCACCCACATAGAGCGCCTGGGTCTGGTCGGCCGCCAGCCCCTTGAAGATCTTGCTGATGAGGATGGGCATCTTATTCTCCTTGCCCCCCTTGATGCTGATGCCCAGCCCGCCCAGCTCCTGCTTCAGCACCTTCACGCACCGCTTCTTGTTGGAGACGGCCTCGGGCACCTGCTCGGGGGGGTCGGTGAAGGCGGTGCGCACCGCCGCCGCCCCGCCGCCGCCCTCGGCCCCGCGGCACGCCGCCCCATCGCCTCCCAGGCCGTTGTGCGCCGCGCCGTCGGGGCGCTCCTCGCCGCTCAGCACCAGCGCCTCTCCGCACAAGTTGGCCAGCACTTTGTGCCAGCGGTCCCGCACCAAAACTTCCAGCCAGCCGCTGCGCTGCGCCCGGCCGCCGCCCGCCGCCGCTACCGCCATCTTAGGAGCATGCTTGAAGCGCCGAGTGACGGCACCCCCGGCACGGCACGGCGGTACCGGACTTCAGCCGGGGGGCGGCGAGCTCCCGGCGCGGCGGGGTGGGGCAAGGAGCCGCGGCCGCCCCTCCGGGGCCGCGCCAGGGCGGGCGTACCTGGAGGCACCGCCCGCTGCTGCCGCGCCTGGTGCGGGTGTGTGTGAGGTGCGTGAGTGTGCCCGTGCCTGGGTGCGGACCTGTGCGCGTCCGCGGGTGTCCGCTCTCCCACGGACACCTCTTGGGGACACATCCTGGCGGAGTCGCCCTTTCCTCCGAGCCGGGGCTGTGATGGCATTTACCGCTTCATCGGGAGGTGAAGGAGACCGGCGGCAGAGCAAACGAAAGCTCAAACTTCGCTTTTGCCATTAGTTTCTAATGAAGTAGATTCAAGCTAATAGTTGACACAAAGGTAGCCATAGTTCTTCCGAGTGAAAGTAGAATCCAAGTTGTTTCACAGCTTTGGAGGGTGGAGGTGGTGAGTGATTATCAGGGATACTTCTGCACATTTTGAAGCTGGTTTTTTTTTTTTGCCCTTTCATTACAAATTTTTCAGCCCCATTGCCCATTCTTCAGCCTTTTCCATTGTCAGTTTCTTGTAGGAATCAGTTCAGTGCCTGATGAGGGGCTCAAGGCTCCAACTCAGGCACCAGAGAGGATAAAGGGCTCACTCACTGTTGGTTTTGACAGCGATGTGGCTCTATGGGCACCAAACACCTCCTGGCTTGCCTTTGTTCTTCTCTTTGCAGCCTGGCTCCTTCCCAAGTCAGGCTGAAAACTCCAATGTTTCTGGACCATTCAGTGTATGTAGGAGCAACAGTCTGGGGAGGATGGAGTGGCCGCTGAGGTTATAGACCCATTCATGTTGGCCACGTGAGTCATGCGGGTCCTTTCTGAAGCAATGCAATTCGTTTCTGACACCAGGTTTTGCTCCCAGGTACACACAAGTGCCCCAGGTTAACGTGGGCTGGGCAACTTGGGACTCACCTCCTCAATATTGATGGGACCTACATACAGTGGCATCATCACTGGACAAACTTGCCTTGGTTTAGTGGGGTCTCTGAGACCATGCCCTTCACTGGGCTACACAGAACACATGTCCTTCCCTCCAAGACAGCAGTCGGATGCTTCAACCCTCCTTTGTCTGCAGCCTCACCCAGGCTCCTCCCCGGTAGGAATGCACTCCCTGCACCTAGAGAGAGTGGGAACCCCCAGGAGATGGGTTATTCAAGGATAACGGGTGGGTTGGGTGTTTGTTAATGCAAGGCGAAAAGCTGTAATTAAGTTTTCAGGATTACGAATCCGGAGTGAAAAGAAGCAGGTCCCACTAAACCTGAGCAAGGCACCTAAGCTCTAGACAGGAGGAGGCTGTAACACACCCTTTTCTCCAGCATTTCTCACTAGCTAATTTTGGTAGCTCATGTACAACACCCTGGATGTTTGGAGTGGTGGTTTTTATTAAATCCCAATCCCAGGTGCCAGATATAGTGAATGAGTGTGCTTGTTTGGTTCCAGCAGCTTCAGGTAGTGAGAGCAGGATAGGGAGGAAAGAGCAGGCATGCAAAATGCCAGCTGTTGGAGCACTCACATTCCTGTGTGTTTCCCAGCCCAAGTGATCAGGCTGAGTTATAAAATCAAGCATCTTTCTTTCCTAAGGGATCAGTTCTTACCAATTATTTCATTATTTTTTTTTTTCTTCATAAATTAGTAAGGAATCAGTGCTGCTGCTGCTGATGGAAATGTGTCTTGAAGTACTTTGAAAAACTGATTTCAGAGAATTTACAAGTAAAAAATATTCAGATAGTTTCTATCCTGTTGTGGAAAGGTAATAGAGAAAGGAAAGGAAATGTTTAACGCCTCACACTTCTTGAGCACTCTGAGCTCAGCTGTGTTTGCTGAGTGTATCTGGTTCTCCAATGGAGTTCCCATGGAGCTGCCTTGTGTAGACAATTGCGCCACATGGATCTGAGAGCTGTGCATGTTCCAGCTATTTTCCTTTCCCATTCCAGCAGAGGTAAAGAGTAGAGTTTCCTAGGGTCAGCATCTGCCAGATTGGTCCCTGGTATAAAAAAGTCTTTCTGGCTGTCTTCATCGCCTCCTTCTCCACACCTTGGAGCTGTGAGAAACAGAGATGATGTTTTAATCTTGAAAATAAAAGTAAAAAGAAGGTAGTCTAACAGATGCTAAGGCACAGACCCAAGGCAAACACTCTCCCAGATCATCTCCCTGCCTGGAAACAGTGCAATACCTGATGTCTGTGCTTCCCTGTCCTAGGAGTGCAGGCTCCTAGGTATTTGTGTTTGTGTACCCTGAGTCTTTGGGTACCCCAGGAGCAACTGCTAGTGAGCAACTACAAAGGTGAGAAACAAATGGTGCCTTGAGACTTCTCTGCTGGTAGCCCTGCCAACTTTACCAGCCTCAGCCCTGCCTCGGGTCTGCTAATCACACCTGCAGGGGCAGTTTCGGAGATACAGGTTCATGCAGTGGGATGTGAACATAAGATAAAACCAGGTGTTTATTCGGGTGTGCAGCTATTGAATGCTGAGGTTTGCAAGAGAGAGTACTGTTACTCCAAAGTCAGCTGCTGGTCCCTAGTGGTTTCCAGTGTATGGCAGAGTGCAAACTCTTAATTTCAGCTACAAGCTTCTCCTCACAGTGATGTTTCTGACAGAACTGGTAAATACACACACTGCAACTGCAGTGTTTAGTGTGACTATTTGAGAGGAAGCCAGGATGTGCGGTAGGATTGGCAGAACACGTGGTACTTCCAAGCTCCAGTCTCTAGTCACTGGAAAGGCTTCCAGTGCAGGCAGAGCTTAGCAAAAATCTCTCCATCACTTGCCCTTTTGAAAGGGACAGCTGTGAAAAGAGTATCTTTCAAACAAGTCAAATAATCACCTTTTACCATTTGTATTTTAGCAGCATGTAAAAACCTGAACTAGATTAGGGCCCCTTTCACTGATGCTGTATAAACAAGTTCTTAGGCAAGAGAATGCCAGTTGCTGCTGTTGAATAGGTATTTGATCTGCCGGGGACTGTGGTCTCAGCTACAGTCAAGAGGCTAAATGGAAGAAGCAATTCATTGAAGCGGAAGAAGTGAGGGGGGTGGAAAGCACAGAAACTGCTTCCCAGGACAAGGATCATCAAAGCACAACCAGGTCAGAAGTGCAGCAGTCATGTCTAAAGAACTGCCTGGGTGCCCAAGCAAGGTGAAGGGGCTTGTTTGTGCATGCACACAAGAAAAGCATCACAGAAAGGGCTGTGAGGGTGACACTGAGGAGGTTCTTCAGGCTCAGACTCACTAGAGGGGCTATGGGAGGCCTCCTGACAGCAAAACCATTGCAAGGCTACATATGCAAGCTTCCCATTCAGCCAGCAGTGCAGACAGCACAGCTCCTACCCCACTTCAGGCAGAGAAGGTAAGAGCACAAGACAGCCTTTTTATAGCTATGGCTCCTTTACAATTGTCTGTGATATTCTATAGCAGAGATGAAAATTTTTAAGGACTTTTGGGAAATGCTTGAACCCTTTTACTGCTGTTTTTTTCTTCCTTTTCACATTATCAGTGTAGCAGCAATAGCTCAAAGCCAGCTCATCCAAAATGCCTTTAAATTGGAAACAGGGTTGTGATCTTTGAGCATGTTTCAGATGATGGAGTTTAGACAAAATCAAGTCTGGATAATGACGTTCCCATCTTGTTACCCTGACACCGACCAGCTCAGCAGACGGATCTAGACAGGAAGGAAGTCCAGTGCTGGAAACTAGACAAGTAATGAAAGAGCTGGAAGGGAGTCCAGTTCCTCCAGTGATCCCAAACACTGCAGCAGCCAAGTTTAAGCAAGTCTTCCTGAGGAACATGTCTGAACCAACCCTGCTTGTTCCCCCATGGCAGCCCCTCCTATGTGTACGTGTGCTGGGATGCAGTCGGTCAGGCTCCAGCCCTGATGCACATGTCCCTCTTTCATGGTGGTGGGACCTCTCACTTGACTGGTGTCATGCCTTGCAAAAGGCACTGCTCGTGGAGAGCTGGCAACCTGCCTAATTCCCCCAAGCAATCCACCCCTTCCTTAGTGTTGAGGAAGCCTGTTGGCTGTAAGGTCAGCATTCACCAGTCATTACTCTTTGGTACTGCTTATGAAGGTGTCAAGAATGCCTGAAGATCTTCACAATCTGGAGGTTGCATTATGGCTTACTTTTAAAACTATGAAAACATTGCTTTCCTTTTCCTAGCTTGAAGCTACTCTGAATTTTATGCACATCACAGCATCTAAAAGTGAAATTAATGTGTAGCTGTTTCCCAGCAAAAGCTTTATGCATTCAGTTTTTTCAAAGCAGGAATGTACTTGTGTGTACATGGAAGAAGTATGTGTGTGAAACCTGTATGTGCACCTACCCAAGACACATGTTAGCTAGGCAAACTAAGAAAGTGTTCGCACTGCTGGGGAGTTGTGGGCCAGGCTGCAAATGAACACGTTTCTCTTCCGCAAATACAACTTTGGTGCAAGTGAATGCAGAAGTGGGTGCCAGGAAGCATTCAGGTTACTTGTGCTCGCAGATCTGAGGCTAGTTCCTGCTACTGTTAAAATGACTTTAAAACAGACAGGATCAAGCTCAAAACTCCAGAAACCTTTGCCTTGGTTTCAAGCAATTCTATGAAACTGAAACCAACAAACTCTGAAAGTAAAAGCTCATAACTACAGTGTTGACTCTGTAGCAGAGTAGTGTTTTCCTGTTGTGGTGTCCTGCACTTGCTCTGCAGCTCTCTTTCAGTACCTTAGTTTCTTAACTTTTGCATTCCAAGTTACTTTGATCCCATCACTTTGCAGATTCTTGAATTAGTTTTTTATCTTTTGCATACCAATCTCCCCCCACTCCCTAAACTAAGTCCAACATGTTTGAAATGCCAAGATCAGAGATCTGCATTGCAGTTAGTTCTTGAACATATAATAAATAATGAGGAAAAAAAGGTGTTGGAATTCCAGGTTTCATCCAACATGTTTCAGCTCTGGTTTTCCTTTTCATCAGAAACAGGTTAATCTGGTTGGGTGTCAAAGAAACCAAAGCATTTTTTACCAGCAAGTTCTTTCCTGGTCTTACCCTATTTTTTTAATGCTGCAGAGGTGTGATCTGTTGTCTGTTACAAACATGCGGTTCCAACCCCACAACCCAAATACTTCATGCCCATGTTCTCAACCTTTCAAACCCTGTGCATTACTGCAAGACCCACTCTGAGGTGCCCTGCTTCCCACCCCACTCGTGCAATGGCACCTGGAAAAGCATGCTATGATGTCTTTGGGCTTTTCCTGCCCTAGGATCTCCTGTGGTATTTGCTGCTCATCTAACCTCAGACATATGTGCCTGCAGCCTGCTTCCCCACAGCAGGAGAGGCTGTGCTGAAGTGCAGGTGCCAGAAGCATTTGCTTCCTTTGTACAAAGCAGTTTGGCTAGAAAAGCTAGTTTGCTCCTTCTGTAGCCTTGAGCTCCATCTGTACCCTGGCATGAAAGATGAACTAAGGTCATCTTTCCCCTTTCCATATCACTCCCAGGACCATAAATCAACCTGTTAAGAGTGGTGGGAAACAGAGATGGTCTGTTAGTACAGAAGGGAAATGAAGAGAGCTCTTTGTCATTTGGAAACAGGCAATTCTCCACATCCAGCAAAGATAATGCTGAGATCACGCTGTGACTTCAGAACAAGTTTGTTTCCCAAGAGCAGCCCCCAGCCCAAGAGAGGGAGGTAGCATGGTCCTGCTGGTCACTGGAGGAGAAGGGCTTCAGGGCTTTAGCAAGTCTATGCCCGATCTCATGAGAGCAGCAACTTGGTACTCCAAGCAGGAGCACCTTGCTCCCTCATTGCCATTGCAAGAGAGGGCAAAGAGGCCAGGCAGCCCCTCTGAGCTCTGCACTGTAGCAATGAATATAAGCTTCAAACCAGTAACTGGGATCTTGCTCGCACCCATTGCACAGCAGAACTGCATTGGAGGGGAAGTAGTGGATTTCCCAGGAAGTGCCCTGTGCTGCACAGGTGATGTGTGGACAAGCATATGGCCTGCTCCACTGAGGAATGGGAGAGTCCAAACCTACCACAGGAAAACTGGGAATAAAAGTGCTCACCTTCAGGTCCTCTAGAATATGTTTGTGACACTGTAATATCCTTTTGTTTCACTTTTGAGCTATGCAAAGACTTAGTTTCTCCTCTTCCTTCAGATAATATCAATACTAGTTCTTTTCTCACAGACTTGTAAATCAGGTGTAAGTCCAGGGAGGAAAATGGAAGACTGATCTCAAGGAAAAGAGAATCAGCTTCGGTGTATTTTTGGTTCTTGGATGTTTGTCTTGTGCTCTAGAAATAAGGCACAAAGTGCCTACAGATAATTAAGATGGGAACCATCACATTCAGGTCAATTATGACAATGTGTTTATTTGCCCAGATCAGATTATAAGGCAGGTCTAGGAAGTAAACTTTGCAAGGATGTTCTGATTTTAGTGTAATCAGTGTGAGTGAGCTTTCCATGGGCAGGAATCACCTGAAAGAAAAGTAGGGTCAGACACAAGCAAGGTTGGGAAGATTTTTGAGGCCAGATAGGAGCAGATCCTTTCCACACAACAGATCCACTCACTGCTAAGTTTGTAAAATGGGTGCACAGTTCTTTGTTAAATCAGAGATTTCAGTGGAAGTGAACCCACCATATTTACAAATCACAAAGGTGCTTTAAATGCCAATTTGAAAAACTGTGAAGGTATTTGACCCTGAGATGTAAGTGACATTACTTATGTAACGTAAAGGCATCTTTTGTTAATCCCACATGTTGCACAATAGATCCTAGGAAAGAAGTTTGAGCACTTTTCCTGTCTGCCAGGAAGATTCCTCAAGCAAATTTGCCAAGTGGAATAGCTGTTGACAGGAGGGTTGTGGTTTGTTGTTGTTGTTGTGGTTGGGTTTGGGGTTTTGTTGCTTTTTTTGGTTTTGTCTTTTTAATTTTTTATTTTTTTATTTTATGTCCAAATTCTTGTTTTGTGTCCTAGTTCCCTATCCTTTCTTTACAAAACACTTTGGCTTTCTTTGGTGGAAACTATCATTTGAGCTAGATGATGACATTTCTTAATAGGGTAGAATTAAAAGGTGAGAAAATCACAGAGGATACAGGAACCTCTAGATGTTATCTCTTCTTCACCACCCACTACTGCCAAGCCACATCCCCATCACCTTTTCAACATTTATCTCTGGTTATGTTATAAGAGAACACACTGTCCTACCCTATCCTATCCTATCCTATCCTATCCCATCCCTATCCTATCTCTTCTCATCCTATCTTATCCTACCCTATCCCATCCCATCCCCATCCCATCCTATCCTAATGTATCCTATGCTACCCTATCCCATTC